>WWET01000719.1:555475-570944 GCA_011038615.1 Limnodynastes dumerilii
TATATATGATATATATATATATATATATATATATATATATATATATATATATATATATATCAATGTAACATATATAATAAGTCTCACTGCCCCTCAATCACAATGCCCATAAAACCGGTCACATTGACCATACAATCTTACAGTGACCATACAATCTATCACAGTGACCATACAATCTATCTTACTGCCCCCTTCGTTTTTTGCTTACCTTTTAGTTACTTTCTTTCATCTTTTCTTGATACTTTAAGCGCATAGAAAGTGATGGCAAATGAGAGCCACCCAGGCTGCCCAAATCTTTATTTAAAACTATACTGATCCTAGTTCCTATCTGAACTTTAATTTAGTTTGGAAATTTAGAATATATTTATCTCAAGCATCTTTAAATTGTTCTACTTTGTTAGCCTCTATCACCATTACCAGAGGTTATATTAACCACTTTTTCAGTGAATAATTTTTCTGCACATTTCCTCTGAACCTACCACCCTCTAGTTTATACACATACCATTGTGTTCTAATAACCCTGTTCTTTTGATGAATGCCCCCTCCAGTACCAGGTTAGACCCCTTGATAGTGAAAGCTGCTATCATATCCTCCCTGTCCCTTCTCTTCTCCAAGCTATACATGTTTACTTCCTCTAGTCTTTTTCTGTATGCTGTGTGACACAGATCATGTACCATGTTAGTTGCTCTTCTCTGCTAAAGACTAAAGTCTTCCTTTGTATGATTTTTTATTGCTCCTCTTTTTACAGATAAAACAAATACACAAATAAGACCTATCACAACAGAAAGGAACAACCTTTACTTTATAATATGAAGTCACCACGTCACAAAATGCGTTGGGTTGGAGCTACCTGAGGACCAACACATACCCACTTGAAGTGCGAACGGTGCAACCTTTCCTCCTAATATCCAGGACGCTGGTAACGGAGTGCATTGTTTTTAATTGAACGTTTTTATGCAAGAGATTTATTCGGCACGCATATGTCTAGAGTGCCACTGATCTATTTTTAATGAAGTTATTGCACCACAAGGCACCCACTTCTCTTTTTATTTCTTTGCAGATTTTGATGTACGGTACAAAAAGCCGAACGTGTGAAGGGGCAGATGTGGCCTACTGATCTGGTGCTTGGATTTTCCATGAACTTTAAGAGCTGGATCCTGACCTAGTTAAGTGCTTGAACTTAGTTACTCCTAGGCTAAATCATGTTGATTTCAGGGGGAGTCACGTTAATTGTATTCTTTGCATGCAGGGAAATATCTTTGAATTGCTTACTGAACACAGATACTGACCAGCTTTACTATCACACTGTTATTTAGACTTGGGATAGGAAACATCACCTCTCAACTCTAATACTGTTTGCAACAGATGAAATATGACTCCCCTGAAATCAACATGGTTTAGCCCAGGAGTAATAAATAAATAAATATAATTTTTTTTTTTCATTGTCAGATAACACATTATGCTCGAACAAACTATTTATGAGACTTCTTTTGATATTTGCAGAACTCAAGCAATTTTTCACATTCTGACCCAAAATAAAAAAAACTAAAAAAAAAAAACTGCTCAAAACGTTAACAGAATGGTTTCATACTAAGAGTATTAGTAGTCATTCTTCTTTGGCAGAATTAAATACTCATACAAGAGTCATGTCCAATTAGTTTAACAAGTTGAGAATGCAAATAAAAACACATTCCAAACCAATAGTGTAAATAAAGAAATGCAATCTCTCTAGATGAAAAGGCTAGACTTCCAAATCACGGTTCAACCGAATAATCTAAATTTATCCCGGAGTTTGAAAGAATAAATACCTTAGCTTTGAAAAATAGTCTTCAGGAAGTATAAATCACAAGTATTTACATAACCAATCTAAAGCAAATCAGTGGCATGAGGAACTGTGCCTCATGTTTGTCTCAGGTTTTCACCTCCATTTCAACACACACATAAACATAATATAATATAATTAGAATGCCACATGAAGACTTCAAAATCAACACAAAAACATTTTGTCAAAATAGTTAAAAGTAAATGTTATTTATCAGTGCATGAGCAAGGGTCTTGAACCTTTTAATGTCAAAAGACATAGCAGTGTCAAGGGTGTTCTGTCACTTACTGGCATTAAAATAAACTATATGCTTACTGGCAGCAGTTACTGGTAGTAGTGATATTGGTGGACCGCTAGCAGACAAGCCACATACTGTTTTAAATCATATAAACTATATAATTCATGCAAAAATTCCTAACTATAAACAGACAACTAGTTTTATGTGCCAGCTGTCTGTATGTATACCTTACAATGTTATTGCTTCTACTTCCCATTCAAGAGATTTTTATTGATAAGGCACCACAATGAACACATACATTAGGACCTTACAATAGAACAAATTTCTACACAATATACATCTTGGGAAATACATTCAGCATAAAATGAAAATCAGTGCAATGAGCCAGGGGTCAGATTTATTGGACCATTGATCAATATACCAAATGTCTACCATGGAAGATGGTACAGTGCATGGTAAAGGACAGACAAAACCAAGGAACAGTCATGTGTGTGTGTATGTGTGTGTGTGTGTGTGTTTAGAAGATGAGAAAAACTGTGTGTATACGAGTGCAAAAAGAGTACTTTACTGTAGCGGGGAGACGCACTCAACAGATTTTGGGAACAAACAGTGCTTAGAGGCAAAAATGACTGTAGAGAAAATACAATGGCCACTAGCAGAACAGAGGGGACCAATGGGAGTGTGGAAGATGATTTGAAGATTTGCACATGTAACCTGCAACACACAAATACTGCTTTCAAACGGAGCTTCTATGCAGCTCGCAATCCATAAAATGGAGTACCACTTATATTCCTTTGAAGTTATTGGAATAGGAGTGGAGGGGAGGGGAAAGAAGATCCCTTTATTTGGACTACTCATAACAAAACCTTTCACTAACACCTCCATAACTTTGCAGTTGCACGTGAATAAGGACTTGCTTCCCTAGCAGCCAAGGAAAAGCAGGCAAATTACCATTTGAAAAAAATTACTTTTTCTAAATTAAGGACGAATTGGGACTCAGACTTCTTAAGGCACAAAAGCTTTAGAAGATAACAGGGCAAAGACCCTCTTTTTAGTAAGTAGTTGCTCTAATCTATAGGAGCACTAACAAAGTGAAAGTAATCAAAGGACCTGAAAATCCTCTCCTGCAAGTATATATTTTGAAAGCTAAAAACTGTCAGAGAAATAAAGAGTAATGATGACCCCTCAAGTCTTGTTTAACAGTTTCCTGCGAACTTGACTTATCAGACACATCCCTCCCTAACTGGGTCTATAACATGCTTGGTTATTTATGAGGTGGGGAAGATGTAAGGTCTTAATGTGGGTTTAGGAGGCTCCCTTATTACATAAAGTAGTCATCACAAAGTCTCTGGCACCAAAGATACACACACCACATCTAGGCTGGTCCCCCAGCAGCTTCACACAGAGACTGCAGCCTCACTCCCTAACCCATTAACTGCTGTAACTGCTGGAGGAAGCAAAACAACAGGTCAGAGATCAGATACATAATGCAAAGCTGAATGATACCAAATATATATTAAAAAGTGTTCTAAAAGTCCCAGTGAAAAAAAATCCAAAACTGACAAGCCTTTCTTTTCAACGGTTATACAGACATGGCCTGGATTCAGAGTTTTAGTGGATCTGCCAAAACATCCTACTCAGAAGTGCAACCCACAGTCGGAGCCATAATGGTTCTGACTGCTTTGTTACTGTGGTGCAGCCTGAACTAAGTTTATGCTTTTTGTATGCTTTTTTTTCTTTTTTACATAAATAAAAAAGTTAAAAGAATACTAACTCTTCCCCTTACAATAAATAAAATAAATAAAAAAAACAACATTTAGGAACATCACATCCTGGCGCTTATGTCCTATTTATACCATTGGCCAGCATGGGAAAGTTTCTCATGCTGATCATTAGCACCTGGACATAAGGATACAAGTTGTGAATGGGTTTTTTTTTATTTTACCAAAACACCCCCCCTTCCCCCCCATGTATTGAAAGACTGGATCCCAGCAGAGGAGGCAAGTAGGATATTTTTTATTTTACAATATAACGGCCGGCCCTACTTTTTATTTACTATAGGGGAAATTTATATGGCACAGCAGGCCCTGGATGGTAGCATGTCCTGGCAGCCATGGAAATGCTGGTGCCTGTAGTATTACAAACATCAGCATGCCCTGTAGGGCCGATATTTATTTATTTTAGGTATAGCTTGAGTGAGCTTCTCCTTACGCTTACACTATCCCTGGGATGGTGTAAGCATAAGGCGGATAAGCAGGCACCAGACAGCACCGCACCTAATATTTAAATGCGATAAACACCCATTTTCTGATTTAAATATCATGGAACTCCCAGTTCCATAGGCGCAGTGCTGTTGGATGCGGACACAGGCGGATGGGAACTCTTGCGCCTGTCTTTATGTGTTCGCTCCCATTGTGAGCATGCCCAGTGTTCATTTTTGCTGCGCTTCAGTCTGAAAAAAAAGATGGAAGCGCAGCTCTGAAACCAGGCCATTGTCTAGAAAACGTCACCTCTTGACTCTGATATAGTTTGCAACATTCCCCTGCATATCAACATGGTTTTACTCAGGGGTAAAGTTTCCACCTACTTTTCTCTTATTTTAAGTGATATGTGATTATCTATTCACTGTGTAATATGTTAACTGAATATAATCATTTAGAACATATATCAGATATTTGTGAAAGATAGACTGTGCTATCCAGTAATCCTCAATCGAAAGAATAAGAAAAAAATTTCCTCTTCCCCTGATGACAGCATAGCACTATGGGTAAGTTCCACGGGGCTGGAGCCAATCCAGGAAAAAGAAAAGACCCACCGGACATATAAATAGGCTCCTCCTCCGGTGTTCAATGTCTTTTCTTTTTCCTGTAGGTAGGAGCCAGTTCAGTTGTTGTTATTTTTTCTTAGTGTGTGACTTACCCGCGGCCAATGCCGTTCAGACGCCCAGAGGTCCCTCTGTTGGCGGGCTCCCGGTCCACCATCGCGGCGGCAGGGCAGCGGTAGCAGCAGCCAGCAGCAGTGGTATCAGCGTCGGTCTCTATAGAGAGCGGCGCGGCCATCTGCAGAATTTACTTCAGGACAAACAGGAAGTAGGTCATTCTACTTCCGGCCGCTAGGCCGAAGCCCTATGGAGGCGGCCATCTTGGGTAGGCCTTACCATCAAGCAATCTAGCGTCTGATGTTCCTGGCGCTAGAGGGAAATCACGTCGGCGGCCATTTTGCCTAGGCCTGTTATATCTTATACATACTGCACTCCCCTGGACAGTTTTGGCGCCAAAAGGAGGCTATTTAAATGGACCAGCTGATCAGCTGATTGTCCTAGTGTGCTGGCACATCCTGTTTGATCATGGAGGAGAAGAAGTCTATCAGACGTTCTGGGTAAGTCAGAGCAGTTGTGGTCAGTGAGGGTTTTTTAGTCTTTCATTTTACCTTACATTAGAGCTCTGCTCTTCCTATGCCTTAGATCTGAGACAAGCAAGGAGTCTGCAGCTATAAAGGACAAACATAAGAAACAGAAGTTAAACAAATGTCTAAATTGTGACACTAATATGCCTGAAAATGAATCAGGGACCACATGCAGCAAATGTCTGCAGGCCCATCAGCAACGTCCATCAGTAGCATCCAAGGAGGAACATACTATGAATCCAGTACTAGTGGAAAACCTTCTCAAGATCATAGATAAAACTTTGAACATACAAGAAACTAAATTGGATATACAGATGAAGGACCTGATATTCCAGCAGCATAAGAAAAGAGTCAGAGTGTTTCCGGTCTCACAAATTATTAAAGACGTCATTTCTGAACAATGGAAATATCCAGAAAAGAAGCGGATATCCACAAACAGGATTACTAATATTTCCCCCTTTTCGATGGAGGGTACGAAGGTATGGGAGGAGCCTCCTAGAATAGATGCGGCCATCTCGCGTATTTCAAGGAAGACGACGCTACCCATGGAGGATGCGAATGCATTCAAGGACCCAATGGAGAGAAGAATGGAGGTTAACCTCAAGAAGCAGCATACCATCCTGGGTACCTCTTTGAGACCAACTGTAGCAACAGCAATCACATCCCGTGTATTGAGAGTCTGGACCAATGATCTAGAAAAGAATGTGATAGAGGGGATCAAGAGAGGAGAGTTGATCAAGACTATACAAGAAATCCAGTTGGGCATTGAATTTCTCTGCGAGGCATCAATGGATCTGGTAAAATTGACCTCCAGGGCGATGGCTACTGCAACAGCAACCAGACAGGCCCTGTGGCTTAAACCATGGGCAGCAGATGCCCAATCAAAGGCAAGACTAATGGCTATACCCTTCGCAGGGGAATACCTGTTTGGATCAAAACTGGATGAGATCATCACGAAGATTTCAGCAGGGAAGTCGTCCTGGTTACCCCAAGAAAGGTCAGGTAAGAAGCAGTTCCCTGCAAGAGGGTTCAGGCCGGTCCAGACAGAATTCAAGGAGGCTAGAACATACAGACCAGGGAGGTCCCAAAATTTTCGGTATTCCAGGGGGAAGGACAATAGATCCTTTCGCCCCAACTACCAGTGACGCCATAAGCAGGAGAACCCTCCTACCACTGGCAGTAGGAGGGCGACTCAAGGATTTTGCCAGTTGCTGGAGGAGGACAACTTTGGACAAGTGGGTCCAGAGAGTGGTAACATCGGGATACGCTCTGGAATTCAGAGACAGGGTACCAACAGACTTCTTTCAGAGATCAAGAATCCCAAGGACCCAGGAAGAAGTTCAGGTGCTCAGAGAAAACATCAGAGAGCTCCTTCAGAAGGAGGTGATTGTCACCGTTCCGCCTTCACAAAGAGGAAGGGGTTGCTATTCGAAGATTTTCGTACTAAGAAAACAATCGGGAGGATTCAGGGTCATACTGGATCTCAGGCGACTCCATCAGTATGTTCAAATTCGACATTTCAAGATGGAATCAATAAGGACTATAGTCCCCAATCTATATCGGGGGATGATGCTCACATCCATCAACTTAGCAGACGCATACCTGCATATTCCAATTCAACTAAGCCATCAAAGATTTTTAAGGTTCCAGGTATTCCATCAACATTACCAATACAAAGCTCTTCCGTTTGGCCTCTCGACATCACCAAGGACCTTCACAAAGACAGTGATACCGCTTATAGCAAAACTAAGAGCAGAGGGAATTCTGCTCTGGGCATATCTGGATGATCTGCTCATAGCGGCAACATCTCTAAAGCAAGCAGTGCAACACACAGAGAGAGTCATGTCAGCACTCCAGGATCATGGGTGGCTGATAAACTCAGAAAAAAGTCAGCTTCAGCCATCAGGCAGATTGAGGTATCTGGGTATGATATTGGATCTGGAACAAGAAAGGATATTCCTTCCGGAAGACAGAATAAAGATAAGGGATGTGATCCTGCACTTGAGGAAACAGCCATGGGTCACGGCGCAGCAATGCATGCAGGCCTTGGGTCTGATGTCTGCTTTAATAGAAGCGGTGCCATGGGCAAAAGCCCATATGAGGAGCTTGCAAGGTTGCTTCTTGAAGCAGTGGAAAAGGACACAAGGAGACAAGCACCAGTGGATATCCCTACCTGCGGAGGTAAGGAGGGACTTAGCATGGTGGACAGTAGAAGGAAACCTGAAGAAAGGAAGTCCCTTCAGGACACAGTCTTCGGTGGTAATCACCACAGATGCCAGCGGTACAGGCTGGGGAGCGTTCTGCGGAACGGAAATAGCACAAGGAACCTGGAGTACAATTATGTCACAAGAACATTCCAACACAAAGGAATTAAGAGCGGTGCTCGAGGCATGCAAGCATTTTCGGCAAAACATCAGAGATCGCCAGGTCACAATACACTCAGAAAACAAGGCTGTGGTGGCCTATGTAAATCGTCACAGGGGCACCAGAAGTTCACAAATGATGATTCAGTCCCGAATGCTCATGTCCTGGGCAGAAGAAAATCTATTGGGCATTGCAGCAGCATACATAGTCGGAAAGAGCAACAGTGCGGCAGACTCACTCAGCAGAAGACAAGTAGTACCAGGAGAGTGGGAATTGGACCAGGGAGTTTTCCAATGGCTAGCGGAGGCCTGGGGAAGACCAGAGATCGACCTTATGGCGACATCCAGAAACCGAAAGACACTGAGATTTGTCTCCAGATTCAGAGAGATAGCAGCAGACGCTGTGGATGCACTATCAATCCTATGGAACTTCAGGGTGGCATACATCTTCCCGCCAATACCACTCATTCAGAGAGTACTCACAAAGATCAGGTCATCCCCAGCCACGTTTATTGTGATCCTACCATGGTGGCCCAGAAGGCCATGGTTCCCACAGCTGTACAGTCTTATGATGGAGGAACCCGCTATCCTGCCGGTATTTCCGGAGCTGGTGAAACAGGGGTTAGTCAACCATCCGGATCCTCACAAGCTAAAGCTAACGGCATGGAGGCTGAGGTCTCCAGCCTATCAAGAAGGGGATTCTCGCACAAGGTGATTAATACACTGATCAGGGCTCGGAAGATTACTACATCCAAAACATACCATAGAATTTGGGGGATATTCCATGATTGGTGTAACAAGAATGGTCAGGATGCAGCCTTACCATCTATTGCAGTCATCCTAGACTTTCTGCAGGCAGGCCTTGAAAAAAGCTTAGCTTTGAGCACTCTCAAAGTACACATTTCAGCCCTTAGTGCAGTTCTAGATACAGATCTGGCTAATGATAGATATGTGAAACAATTTGTTCAGGCGTCTTCCAAAATTCGACCTGCAACATGGGACCTCACCCTAGTGCTAGAAGGGTTGACACAACATCCCTTTGAGCCATTGGAGGAGGCACAGTTCAAATTTCTTTCCTGGAAAGCTATATTTCTGGTCACGATAACATCAGCCAGAAGGCTGTCAGAAATTCAGGCCTTATGGAGTGAAGAGCCCTATCTATGTTTCCATCAGGACAAGGTAGTCCTTAGGACAAACCCATCTTTTCTGCCTAAGGTGGTTACAAAATTTCACCTCAACCAAGAGGAGGTGGTATCGCCATCTTTCCATGCTTGCCCTTCTTCGCCGGAAGAGAGGACGCTTCACTCACTAGACCTGGTGAGAACTCTGAGAATTTATCTGGACAGAACAAATTCCATAAGAAGGTCAAAACAGTTGTTTATAATCCCTGAAGGAAAGAATAAGGGTGGCGTGGCCACCAAGTCAACCTTAGCGAGATGGATTAGATGCTGCATACAGCAGGCCTATGTAAGCAGTAATAAAGAAATCCCGTTTGGAGTCAAAGCTCACTCCACCAGATCAGTGGCGACTTCCTGGGCGGAGGTCAGCAAGGCATCTATACAAGAACTTTGTAAAGCGGCAACCTGGTCTTCAATACACACATTCACGAGATATTATAAGATTGATGTCACAGCCTCTGCAGCTTCGGCAGACGAGTTTTAAGTGCAATTGAATAAAAAAAGAAATAACTAAACGGTCAAGTAAGTGGAATTCCGTCTGGTTTATTTTTCACTGGTTGTGGTTTGGTGTCCCTCCCTAGGAAAGTAGCTTTGGCACATCCCATAGTGCTATGCTGTCATCAGGGGAAGAGGAAAAGGTAAATTATACCTGATAATTGTATTTCCTGGACTCCTGATGACAGCATAGCTACTTTCCCACCCGAATGTATATTTTATTACGTGTATTTTTGTCTTTTTAAGCTAGAGAAAGTGGAAAGACACTGAACACTGGAGGAGGAGCCTATTTATATGTCCGGTGGGTCGTGGAACTTACCCATAGTGCTATGCTGTCATCAGGAGTCCAGGAAATACAATTATCAGGTATAATTTACCTTATCTTAAACATTATATATCTTAAATTTTTCATGAACAAAAGAGAAAGGAGATTCTCAATGGCAATGAAATATTTCATAACAGCATGAAAAAAAGTTGAGTGACAATAAGTGAAGTAAAAACAGAAGGAAATCTGAAGGTTTCATGGGTCTGATGAGAAAGAGGCGACAGGTTGGGGGTCACCTAGTAACAGTGGTAGGGCAGGGATTAATAACTTAATGTATAAATTTGATGGGGTGATGGGGATGGCTTTAGGCAAGATAGATATGGATTGTTTAGTGTGATAAAGGGAGGGATGGGATATAAAGTTAAATATTGTATCTAGGGTTAGGGGTTGGCAATCGTCTTAAATTTTTCCCTCCCTCCCATAAAGTTAATGTTAAGATATTTTAAGCGAATGTTGTAAATGTAGCATTTGGGGGCAGTAACAAACAATGGTGCATTCGGAAAGGGGTAGAGCTATGTCGACTCAGATCACAGTAATTTTGCAGTCATCGGACCTCCCGGATGGGTTTAGGTTGGGTGTTGGGGGTGTGCGTTAATAATAGGGTTCTGTGCTCTAGTAAGCTAACTCACTTGAGGGCGCCGACAACAGGGGGTGCTTGACACGATATGTAGATTACAATGCACTGACCGCTATCGGGCCACCTGCAAGCTTTCCAAACATATAAGACCGGATTCTCACTTCAGAATATTTCTTCTTACATGCGTAGTTAGGTGTGTAGAGCTACTACGCATTTCTATCTACGTACCATTTCCTTACGTAGATTGCGTGCATGCGGTCTCAACTCCTCCTTCCCCAAACCCTGCTGGTCAGCTCGGCCCAGCGGAACCTCAAGATGGGGATGACTCCCAGGATGATGCTGCACCTACTCTTCACCTACTCTTCATCAGATCCTTAATGCGATATAGTCTGAGAAGTTGTTAATGGGGAAGATTGGACATCTCCCATCTGCATCAAGGGGAAGATTGGACATCTCCCACTTGCATCAAGATCTGCAACAAATGCGTGAGAGGGTCACAGAAGAGACCGGGATGCAGTCCTTTGATTGGCCCATACCAAGGATCCCTGCAATATGAAAACCATACCATGTCTGTTTTTCCTGACTTCGCAGTGGATGTACAAAAATCAAGGGCCCAGTTTATCAAAGTTAAAAAAATGGCTCCGGGAATTACAAATACCATATGAAATGTTATACCCTGCCTGGCTCCGAGTGGTCGTAGATGGTACTTCCCAGTTCTTCAGTAACCCGCAGAATGCTATGGACTGGCTTGAGAGACATCCACAGAGAAGAGTGTGGCCAAATATATATGTAAAGTCTATATTTCTTATGAGCATAATACAGTTCTATTACATTGGACTGCTGGACATTTGTGGTCATTGTTATATCGCTGAACATTGAGTTTACAGGTTTCTCCTGTCCTTATTTGAGTGGAGTGTCCAGGGAGTTCTTTTTCTTTCCCCGCAGGAAATATAAGGGAGCTGTCCTAGTAATAGCAAGTGTATTTAAGTCCCTTTTAGTAGGTAGTGGTTTAATAGCTATTGGTAATTCTCTAGTTAGAGAAGGGAGGGGGTTATATTATACTGTTTGATTGTTAGGGGTTCAGGTATCCTATAGTTTGTAATGGGTATACAGGGTGAGCTGGGATGTTTTTATGGTACTGCTAACGTACGCTAATATTACACATCAGCCTATGTGTATATATTTTTTTTACATATTTTAATACTGTGTCTTTGGTGGTTGCAACTCCATTGTCCTCCTATTATTATTCGCGATGTCAACATGCAAGAGGTAGAGGGAGAGACTTGACGTATCTTACGTGGAACACAAGGGGCCTAAATGATCAGGTCAAACGCTTGCTAGTCCTTCGTAAAAAAAATATAATGCAGAAATTGTATGTTCAGTAGAAACCAAATTGACGGGGAGTTGTCTTTTGTTCCTTAAATGTCCATGGGTGGGTTGGGCCTATCATGCACCATTTACAAACAATTCACATGGGGTTTCCATCCTGCTTCGGAAACACCTCCAATTTGCCCTTAAGCAGGCTCAGAAAGATCCCTATGGTCGCTATGTTTTCCTTTGGACCAATGCTGTACCCCTCATTATTTTAGGTATTTATATTCCTCCGCCTTATAATACAGATGTTCTGGGTAAGGCTGTCTCTTCTGTCTCCCAGTCTCTGGAGATGGAGGAGGTATGCCAGGGGGATATTATTGTGTTGGACCTTGCCCTTGACCATTGGAATGAGCAATCTAATCCCTGTCCCTACACCATTTTCTTTTTGAATCTATGTAATAGGTCTAACTGACGGGTGAGACACCCTACCTCTTGTCAATACTCTTCCCATCATATGTTTGCTCGAATTGATATTGGTTTCCCAGTCGCCATCTCCGCTGTTTTTGGATTGGCCTATCTTCCATGGGGCATTTCTGACCACTCCCAAGTATATATGTGCTTAAACCTAGACAGTGATAGAGGTGTAAAATTTTGTAAGCTTAATCCCTTTTGCCTGACTCTTATGGGAAAAGGTCTGGATCTATTTCACTTGTAGGAGGAGTACGGTCATAAAAATCAGGACTCAGCGTGGCCTGTGGCAATGTGGGAGGCCTTTAAGGGCTCTATTACTAAATGGGTGGCAGGGATCAAGCATTTTCATAGAGAGGAAAGCAGGAACTTGAAGGCATGGTACCTATCACTCCAGGGCTCTGAAAGATCTGTTGCCTTAGCTTCAGGTCCAAATGCAATGAACCAATCTCTTATTTGATAAAATCAAAGTGTTGTCCCTTATTTGCTCGACACTCCCTGTATTTTCAGACGGATGCAGGGGAAAGCTATATGGCTTGCCTAGCTAAAGGGGTTAGGGACAATAATATTATACCAGTAATTTTAGAGAGGTATAGGGGCTCTGAAATTGCCCATGTGTTCCTTGAATATTATAAGCATCTCTACTCTATGCAGGTAACCTATACTCCAGGACAATTAATAAGTTACTTGGACACTGTTCATCTCCCCAAGCTTCTTCGGGAGTCTGTGGACTTCTTGGACAGCCCATTCATGACTGAAGAATTAGAAATCGCTTTAAGCTCCTTTCCTAATCATATGGCCCCTGTGGTGGATGGTGTACCGATAGAAGTGTTTAAAGCTTTTTTTCAGATCCTTCCCCCTCAATTACTAATCTATTTTAATATATTCTTTGAAGAAGGAACATTACCTCCCTCAATGTCTGAGGCTTTAATTGTCATGATTCTAAAACCAGATAAGGATCATCTCCACCCAGAATCATCACCACATTTCCCTGCTCGCAACGGATGTCAAAATCCTTGCAAAATTATTGGCTGTCCGGCTGAACACTGTTACCACACAGATTATTCATCCAGACCAGACAGGATTTATGCCTGGGAAGTTCACTACCACCAATCTCTGTCGGTTGTTTAGCCAGTTAACTGGTTCCACGACGCCAGAAGCAGCGGTTCTATCATTGGATGCAGCTAAGGCGTTCAACTCTGTCTAGTGACTATGGGCCTGATCCAGACCTACGCATGAGGGCGGAGTGTATTATCGCTCCAGCGTAAAAATTTTCACTCTCACGACACTCCCCTTACCTTTACCTCCGTACGCCGGCTGAACCCTACCTTAACTTTTCCTGGCGTCGGTCCGAATTTTCATAGCGATGCGCTGATCGTACCGGACTAAGCACGCCCATGCTGTACAATTGAAATGGCTCCCTCCGCCTACATTCCCTAACTCCAGCGTCCGTACTAACTTCGTAATATAAACACGCCCCATAGTCGGAAAAAACTCAATGAATACGGACGCATGAATCGCCGCTACGAAAAGGTCTTTGGAACGACCGGAAGTTGTCACACTGCACATGCGCAGTGTATTTTTTCTGCCGAATTTACGCTTACGACCAGCGTACGATCGCTTGCGAGCGTAGGTCTGGATCAGGCCCTATATGTCTGGGATGTACTACACCGCTTTGGTTTTTGGGAGCGCTTTGTTAAATGAGTACAGCTGTTGTATTTTGCACCTGCGGCCAGAATCTACGTTAGTGGTCATACCTCTGCTCCATTTGCGTTGGGAAGGGGTACTAGACAGGGCTGTCCATTTTCACCCGCACTGTTTACTCTAGCTATTAAGCCACTGGCCTGTATTATACGCTCACATCCACAATTTGTGGGCCTCCTGGCTGGTGCCCTGATGAATACTATCGCTCTATATGTGGATGATATCCTGTTATTTTTGTCAGATTCTGGTCAGTCCATGGGCAGCCTCCTCCAAACAGTGGATACATTTGGGGGCTATTCAGGACTTAAGATTAACTGGACAAAAGCTCATATTTCCCCTGGGCAGTTTGGACTCCTCTCGGGATCCCCCACAGTGTCCCTTGCAGTGGACGACCCGCTTTAAATATCTGGGGATCTGGGTCTCCCACAGAGCTTCAGAAAATATAACACTAAACATCTCCCCTATTGACACATAATTAAAAATAAATTACATCAGTGGCAGAGGCTCCCTTTCACTGTCACGGGAAGAATAAACTTGGTAAAAATGGTGATCCAGTCGAAATACCGCTATGAACTCCAACATTCCCCGGTATACATTCCCCACAAAATGTTTGATCGTCTGCCCTCCTTCATATGGGCTGGCCGTAAGCCCAAAATTAAGATAGCTACACTTAGCAGAGCTAAGGGAGACTGGGGTCTAGCTCTGCCAAATTTTAGAGTCTATTATCTCGCCTCTCAACTGGTACATCTCCTGCCCTGGGTAAATCCTGAGGGCCCCAGCGGGTTAATAACATAGAAACATAGAAAGTGATGGCAGATAAGAGCCACATGGCCCATCTAGTCTGCCCTGTTTATTCAAAACTATACTGACCCTAGACCCTATTTACCCTCAATTTGGTTTACAATTTAGGATACTCTTATATTTATCCTAAGCATGTTTAAATTGTTCTACTGTATTGGCCTCAACCACCTCAGATGGGAGAATATTCCATTTATCTATCACCCTTTCAGTGAAGTAATTTTTCCGCACATTTCCTTTGAATCTACCACCCTCCAGTTTATATCCATGCCCTCGTGTTCTATTATACCTTTTATTTAGAAAAATGGTACCCTCCTCTAGATGGTCTCTAGATGGTCACAACCCTTGATGTATTTGAAAGCTGCTATCATGTCCCCCCTCTCCCTTCTCTGCTCCAAACTATACATGTTTAGTTCCTCTAGCCTTTCTTGGTATGATTTGTTACAAAGGCTATGGACCATTTAAGTTGGTCTTCTTTGAACAGTCTCTAATGTATTTATGTCTTTCTGCAGATATGGCCTCCAGAACTGAACACAGTATTCTAGGTGAGGGCGTACCAATGACTTATGAAGAGGCATCACTACTTCTCTCTTTCTGCTACTAATTTCTCTCCCTATGCAACCAAGCATCTGACTTGCCTTTCTCATTGCTTTGTTACATTGATTGGCTACCTTTAAGTCACTGGAAATAATGACTCCTAGATCCCTTTCCTACTCGGTAGATTCTAATGTAATGCCATTAAGGAAATATTGAGCCTTTGGGTTTTTATGTCCTAAGTGCAT
>WWET01000720.1:5386-54983 GCA_011038615.1 Limnodynastes dumerilii
TATCTATCATTTAACACACATTGTATAGTACATATAACACATCATAAAACATAAAAAAAAGCAGCTAATACATTAATTAAATATATATATCATTATTATGCATTCGAAAACGTAGATTTCGAAATGTATAATAATTCGCTAATAGTACAGCGAATATAGTATAATCGAAGGAATATTTTAATCGCATTATTATGCATTCGAAAATGGAGCTTTCGAAATGTGTAATAATTCGTAAATAGGAAATCCAATATATGCATTCGAAAATGGAGCTTTCGAAATGTGTAATAATTCGTAAATAGGAAATCCAATATATGCATTCGAAAATGGAGCTTTCGAAATGTGTAATAATGGAATATTTTAATCGCATTATTATGCATTCGAAAATGGAGCTTTCGAAATGTGTAATAATTCGTAAATAGGAAATCCAATATATGCATTCGAAAATGGAGCTTTCGAAGTGAGTAATAATTCGTAAATAGGAATTCGAATATAGTACTTTCGAAAAAAAAATTTTTTCGAAATAAGGAACTTTCGGAAATAAATTATTTTCGAAATAAGGAAGTTTCGCAATTGAAATAGTCGAAATTTCTAACTATCGCACTAGTAAGCATTCGCATTATAAAATTTCGAAAAGCATACATAATCGAAATATGTATCAGAGGCAATAGGATAATTTCGAAATAGGGACATTTCGAAATTACGAAAATTCGAAATAGAGAATAATCGCAATTACGAAAAATCGAAATATAGCGTTCGAAATAGGGATTTTCGAAATATAGACTTTCTAACCGGGGACTGCATACCGGGTTAGGGTTATATTTAAGAGAAGGGTTGGGGTAGTGTTTAGCCTTACATATCAGAGCACCGTGTTCCGAAGATGTTAAGTTAATGACCCTATTATATTGAAGAATGACAATCAGTTTGCCCTGGCAGCTGGCAGTTCAACTTTTGGCATTGAGAACACTGACATTACATATTAATTACATACTACACCCAATGATAATGATATATTCTAAGCCTTTGAAATGTTTTGATGTCTTAATTCATAAAAGCATTGACATTTCATATTATATGGATTATTACATAAGACATCAGCAGATTTTGTAAGATTGCCTTTCTATGTGAGAAACCCTTATTATTGGTGTTACTGGAGTCATGCTTTTGAAATCGTGCATTTATTTAGGCAAGTGCAGAGTAAATTTTACCAAAAAACCAAAAAGGTACTGACAACAAAAAGCTGTGCTCGAAAATAATGTTCCCTTGTTTTTAATGATGGTAATGATGGGTAAAGCTTTAAGCAGTTAATGGAAGAGATACTACATGAGAAAATTTCAGTGCATTCATACACTTGTGTGCTCACTTGGCAAATTTTCATATTTATGTGATAGAACAGCTTTATAAGCTTGGCAGGTGCAATGTAGACATCTGGAAACATGCAACTTAAGGTACTTACTTGGTACACAGATGATCTTTGTGACAGTTGCTGGCATATCATTTTGCAACTCCCTGACCTCTCAAGCAAGTGCTAACAAAGGCGCACGTCCTTATGGACACCACTTGCTTGCGTCGACAAGGCCCAGTGCACCTAAACTCAGAAGTCAAACAGCATCTTCACAACAGAGTTGCTGAGCAGCGGATTTGGCTGCTACAGAAGTTCCACCGTTCTAACCCAGGGATATAAACCACTCAGTAGAGTACATGGATTACTGCTGGCTCTTTCAGTCTGCAATTCTCATTGGCCTCCACAAGGGGGTGCCCACACAGACCTTACTTATTGTTGCCATTTTCTGTCCCCTGTTCATGCATACATCTGATAGTGGTTGCTAAGCTGTATATTTATCTAACTTACCTACTCAGGTGTTAACATACTGCCATAGTCCATCTCTAACTACTTTACATGGAAGTAGTATGTGATGGGGGAGTCAGCCAGTATTATTGGACTGTATTCACACTTAAGAGTGAACTAAGTACGCACGGATTCACAAAAATACGCACCTAAGTGGCAAGGCAACACCCATGACACTCCCCTCGTACTTATGGATTTTATCAGTCTTCTGCCACCATAGGGCAACCTTAACTCTCCGTGCGTATGTTTGTGCTTAAGTACGTGCATACATTCTTAACCGCGCCCTTAACAGACCATATAAATGCCCCCCCCCACCCTTCCTACTTAGGGAGGACTGGCATGGTTCTTCGTACGTATCTCACTAAGCATGAAATAATGGATTTCCGTGGCGAAATGCTACGTAGCTTGCATAAAAAAAGTTACTACGCATGCGCAGTTTATCCGATCCTAAGAATACACAGAACAAGCAGCACTTTCTTAAGTGTGAATACGGGTCATTGGACCAGATTCAAAGCTAAGTACGCCTTAAGTACAATCTCATAGCGTATTTACGCGATAGTAAGTACTATGTACTCCCCTCGGTCGCACATAATTTATTTGATTTACGAGTACCAAACACTACCTGAACTTTCCAAGCGTAAGCACGCTCATACATAATGGATTGTCGCACGTAACGGCCTAACACGGGCCAAACTGTATCATTTAAATATCTGCCTCCGCCCACAAAGCATATTTCCGGCCACTGTAAGAATGACCCGCCCCTTCGTACGTATTTACGAGGAAGGTACGTACAATCAGAGTTGCGACGACTAACTGCACATGTGCAGTGCATACAATAAGTTGCCGCAAACGACAAGCGTAAAAACGCACTTGTACGTAGCTCTGGATCTGGCCCATTGAGCCTAGGGAGGACAGCCTGACCACTAAATCTACCCTGAGCACCAAAAATGTGTGTGATTTATATGTACATACTCTAAATCTACCCTAAGCACCAAAAATGTGTGTGATTTATATGTACATACTCTCAGCAATAGAAAATGCATTTTGTCATCTTTATTAGTCTGACAATAAAACAATAAAAAATAAGATAAACCACAATGCCTGAAGAATGCCTATGACAGAGAGATATGATCAGTCTACTACACATGTCAAATGTGATCATTTATGTTCTCTGCCCAGTGCTGTGTATACTGTAGGTCATCTTTGGTACAACAGCTGTTGTGGAACAGCAGGTCTCATCATGGTCTACCAGCCACAGGGGACTAGAATGTATATATGTCCCACCTATAGAAATGCTAATGTGTTGACAAGAGAGGGATTCCCAGAAAGCATCTGGAAATGGGTGTATGGATTACCCATATTACCCTGATTCTTATATAGTCCATAGAAAAACTGCCCCAAGGATAATATACAATGAAATTGTGTAATGCAGTCTACTACTTTAGTAGTTAAAGCTAAGCAATATATCTTTAAAAGAAGTGGTTTTAACAAATTGTGCTTTTGTGCACATAAAATGCACGTCTGCACCAGTGGAGAAAATCTTACAAAAACTTTGTGATCGCTTACTAAACACGCCTGACAGGAACAAAGCAGCCAAGCACTGAGCAGTGCACCAAAACTTTCCATGAGTGTGGTGGTTTGTAAAGTCACAACACTATTATTTTGAAAAGATTTATATCATACATCATTCATGGACTAGTTTATCTCTCTATATTTATTATAGTCCTGAGGTGTCATCCAACTGAAACAAAAATACTTTTTTCAAATGGACTTCTATACACCATTCATACCAAATATGAGTTACATCTCACCCCTTTTCTCTCTGTCTCTCTCTCGAGCCCCCTCCTCTGTCTCTCCAGCCTCCTCTCTCTCTCTCTCTCTCTCTCTGCACTGCACTTAACTCCATGCCTCCAGTCCCCCTCCTCCATCTCTCCAGGCCCCTTACTCAATACCTGATTCCAGTTTTTCCAGCTATCTTTGCTGTTTGTTGCTCTTCTTTCTTCTGGCCAATGTCTTGCTTCTCTAGCTTTTGTGGCATGTTGGCTTCCTGGGTAACATGACCTTAGTCTTTAGCTGGCCTTAATTTGCGGTACCGCTGTGAGTGCTCTTGTAACGGGTGGTATCCTGGCACCCTGGAATACAAACAAACCCAGGCCCCGCCACACCCCAAAGGTTCCTACCCGATCCTGAAGAACCGCCAGAGAAGACGCACTGTTTCTCTCCCGGTCCCAGGCGTGACATTTCCTAATGCAGGACCACCAGTCAGGACACTGCCTGGTGGTCTAGGGGGGCGGCTAATCAATACCCATCCTTCCACCGCCGCTGTTTCCAATTCCTCCAGCTCTTCTTCTTCCTAATCTTCAGCCGCTTCTGGCCCTGTCTTCCTCCGCCTTGCTCAGTTGCACCTTCCAACTCCGGCCTCTTCCGGCCACTTTCTGCTTCTCCCGGCCCATGCGGTGGATTTTCTATCCAGCCGCAGGGGTTTATGGGAGAGGTGACGTGGTGAGCCCTAATTGGCTCACCACAGTACCGCAATGCACCCTGGGCGCCGCAGGGGCGTCTGGGTGCAGTGCTGCGGTGAGCCTTGCAGGGCTGTCCTTCAGCAATATGGACGCTGCGAGCCCTGTTGTCACTTCTATGGTTAGATTCTGAAATCTAATGGTTAATAATAAAACTAAAAACATAAATGTAATAGAAATATCTGCTATTTTGTAACTCTATAGCTAATAAGCCTACATGCATGCAATCCATTGTGAATGTATAGAATGTATTCCCCTTTAATCTGTGAATCATCACTGATCATTTACGTCCTTGAGTTTTTAATAAATTCAAACTCATTCTGAAATATCTTTTGAAATATCACTGAGGGGGGATTCAAACCAAAAAACTCACACAGTGGAAATAAAAGCTATTAATATTCACACTATAGCACACGATGGTCTAAATGACATAACAGAATTCAATGAAACTGATGTCCGAGTTTATGATTGGAGATAAAAGAAATAATAGAGCTGGGGGGAAAAAAAATCACTATTTATTTTTCACTTTAAACGTTGAATTTTCTCTCTATCAGAATGCATGTGAAGATAATTTATTGCAGTGAAATGATGGGGTTACAGTTTAAAGCTTTCTGATATGCGTAACTGAAAAGTTATCCTACCTGTGGATTCCTTTTAAAATCCAGCGACTGATTATGGATTAGGAAAGTCTACAGCAGTGGACAAAGGAGCTTATATAGAGCTGTGCATCCATCTATTATTTATGCAGAAGCCCAGCAGGAAACAGCTCTACGCATGTGCAGAATGGGAGCGAGAACAGAAATTCAGACAATAATTTAGAGACAAATAAATGTAATCCCTAAGGCACCAAATAAATGCTTAGTCCAATTTCTACATAATATAGAATGGAGGCAGTGTAGTAACAATAGCAGCTGCACTTATTAAAGCCAATCCAAGATAAACACACAACAAATGACAAATAATATGTACACCTATATCCTTTGTAATAATATCTTAAAACTAAGTGAACAAAATTACCGGTATTTGTGTAATACAAACATTCTTCATTTATACAAACAGATTACATTTAAAAAAGCAGCGATAATCAAAATATCTGATGAATTCTGCAAATAGCGCAGATCAGATGAATTTTGCAAATGGAGTATATTGGATGAATTATGCGCTATTTGCAGAATACAGAAGGAAACTACGCACAGAGAATGGCTCTCCCTGCCTCTCCCCGCCCTCCTTGGCTAATCTAAATCCCCCCCTCCCAATTCTAACTAAATACTCCCCGAGGTGGCAAAGACCGCACAGAGTCAATCTACATACTTATCTGGTACGTAGATTGCGTAAATGACCTACTATGCATGCGTAGTAGGTCATTTCGTAAAAGACCGTACTTAAGAAGCAGCTGTTTCTTAAGTATGAACATGGTACCGCCTCCTTTTCCTATTTCTCA
Source organism: Limnodynastes dumerilii (assembly GCA_011038615.1). Taxonomy (NCBI): domain Eukaryota; kingdom Metazoa; phylum Chordata; class Amphibia; order Anura; family Limnodynastidae; genus Limnodynastes; species Limnodynastes dumerilii. The sequence continues at coordinate 11,193 of WWET01000720.1, forward strand.
CTGGGGATGCAGCTGCCGGTTGAAAGGCCCAATTTTGACAATGATACGCCAACAGCTGAATTGCAGCTACATCACTGTTGAAATTATTTAATCGTCAGCCTCGATGGGCTGCAACAACATTAGGGTTATGCTGCGGGACATAGAAGGATAGGATTAGGATTAGGTTTCGGGAGATGGAGGTTTAAAGTTAGGATTAGGGTTAAGCTGTGGGGCATGGAGGTTTAAGGTTAGGCTAATAAAAGGGGAAGGTTAGGGCTAGGCTGCAGGAGATGGAGGGTTAAGTTTAGGCTAATAAAAGAGTTGGCATTAGGCTGTGAGAGATAATAATAAAAGGGGAGGGTTAAGGTGATTAAGGTAAGGGTTTAAGTAAAAATTTACCTATCGTCATTGCAGCATTCCCATCTTGACACGTTGTTTGATCCTTCTTTTTAGTGATTGCTGACACTTTGTACCGGCAAACGACACCTTTCTCACTAATATTGCTCAAAGGAGAAAGCACAAATTATAGGGCAACTCCATAAAATACTATATTTATTCAATTATTTTCACATATATATGACTCGTACCAAGATTAATGGCTATCTAGATATGCAATCATACAACATACACACTTAATATGTTCCATTACCGGACCATCCAGGATCGTCCACTGATGTCTTAATCAGGATTCTGAGTCCATTTAAAAATGCTTAAAAGTTCTGCCTTGAGAAAGATCTTACTGACTGAAACGTGTTGGCAGTTAAAAGCATTGTGGATTTTATTTATCATTTGATCATTATCAGTGAGAGATATGTGAAAAGAAGGAGATTATATAGACCTCGGAAAGAAGTAGTGAACCTATAAGCTCACCATCAGCATTGATATAATACGTAAAAGAAACCTAATGAGAAATAAGAATTGGACTTTAATGGGATATACATGTAACTGTTTTTCAAAATGGACATTGATCTATAAACTGTTAGTGACAATAGTGTGTCTCCTACTATTTTCCTGTGTGATTAATGGGACTCTATACCAACTATTTCCTTGCTTTTTCGGTATTGATATGTGGTTTGTGATTGAGGTGGTCACTATTGGTAACGTAGGCAGCACGTTACTGTACTGCAAAGTATTGTAGCACAAGGTACAACAGTTTTATATTGCAAGATATGTAACGGTAGTGTTATGAGGGTGGCACACTACTGGGATGCAGATTGCTAGTAGGTTGCGACCCCTAATGGTAACCTGATCATAACCTCTAATGATAACTTGTGGAAACCTGATCAAGCTGGGTCTTAAGCTGGCCACACACTAGAGCGATTATCGGCCCAAACGCACGATTATCGTGTGGTAAAGATTTATTTTCTAACTAGCGATAAAACGTTCCAAAAACGCTCGGGCCCGATTATCTCATCTTATGGAATTCTTGAATGATTATTGGTTATCGTTAGCAAAATCGTGCAGTGTGTGGGCATTTTCGATAATCATTCAAGATTTCCAAGGAGAGAGGACAGAGCGCTTCAGAACCCCACACGCTGACAGGCTGCAGCGCTGTGTCCTCTCTCCCTCTGTCTGGCTATACAGCGCTGCATAGCCAGACAGAGGGAGAGAAGACACAGCGCCAACCAATAAGCTGGCTGCATGGGTCTCCTGTCAAAATTGACAGGAGACCCAGCCAATCAGAGACTGCAGCTAGCCAATGGGCTGGTTGCAGGCTGTCCAGCACAGATTATCGCCCCCAGCCTCTTCCAGTGTATGGTGTCGATATCTGGGCCTTTCCCCAGGGGAAAATCATCCCGTTTATCGGCAGCCACATGCTGGGAGCGATAATCGCTCTAGTGTATGGCCAGCTTTACAATTTAGAGAGTCTTGCACCAACACCTGTACACAATAGAGTGAGATTGGCTAGAGATGCATAGTAAAGGCAGGGAACAACTGAGGAGCAGCTACCAGTAAGAGACAGCCAGATTATTACTGTCTGCAGTGGAAGGCTGTGGCCAAATTAATGTCACTGGGATACACAAGGTGGCTTTGCATGCGTCGGAGAGAGGCCCCCACCCTCTCCATCCAGTGTCCCTGCTTATCATGGATGAAAATTGTTCCAAAATTTCTCATATAATTCTGGAACTTAATGTCAATTTTCTGTCTCATTGTTAACAGCTCTATTTTAGGGCTTGTTAGAGCCATGTTATGTTTGTGGTCAGAATGGTGTAGAGTGCAGGGATGGGGGTGACATTCACAAGGTCCACATTGACACCAAACGAGCAACACGTCAACCTTATGCTATCCATCATATGTCGACAACAGCAACACAGAATATTGTAATGTGACAAGTACCCAGGTGGTGAGACCAGTACTAAGATAAGCAGGGGCGGTGAGCAATGGGGCCGCCAACAGAAATTGTGGAGCCCGGGACTGACAAAATATGCAGGCCCCACCCCCCATCCCTGGATGGCTGGATGGATATATTTTATCCATGGTCACAGGATTTGTGTTTGAAGGGAGGTATATGTATCCCAGGTTACTGGCCTGTGTGTTGTAAGTTCCAGGGAAATTGTCTGTATGTGTTCTCATGTTGGGAAACACTTCCTAGAAGTTCACCAGCTTTTGGTAAAAGCTGGTAAAGGTCCCTGGGGTGGATGGTTGGAAGAGAGGGAGGGTCCACCATCCATTAGGCCCAATCCGGGTCTTTGGGCTGCCTGGCTGCTGCCAGATTGATTAGGGCTGACACCTGTCAGCTGCAGGTAAAAGACCTGCTAGCCAAAGCAGTCTCTCTCACTGTCCAGGGAAGGACTACACAATCCGTGCGTGTGAGAGAACATGTAGCCACTGTGATTGCTGGTATTGCAAACTGCTATTTGTTATATAGGATTAGTCAGGTGTGACTTATGTTTAGGTAGTGCCGGACAGTCAAGGTGTTTATTTTGTATTTTTACTTTGTTTTCGCTCCTGAATAAAACTGACTGAGGTCAGTTGCACCTTACTACCTGGAGTTGGTGTGAAATCCTTGCCGAAAATCCCCTCTTGCCTCTTGCTCACTATATCTATATATATATATAGATACACACACACACACACACACACACACACACACACACCATGCATGCATAATATCACACACACCATGCATGCATAATATCACACACACACCCCACACACACACACACACACACACACACACACACACACACACCATGCATGCATAATATCACACACCATGCATATCACACACACCATGCATGCATAAAATAACACACACCAGGCATGCATAATATCACACACACCATACATAATATCACACACACCATGTATGCATAATATCACACAATGCATAATATTACACAATGCTTTATAACACACAAACTATTATATAGAAGACAGGGATAAGAGAAAAATTTTACATGTATATACGCACACCACTCACTATTCATAAGTAGCAGGAGGGCCTGCACACCACTCACTATTCATAAGTAGCAGAAGGGCCTGCACACCATGCTATTTGAAAATACACATAAAAATTGTAATAATAAATGTTATGACGCTATTTATTATAAAAATGGATAGTGGTATAGTAATATTGTGCAATTTTGAGTTGTGATGGTCATGGAGTGTGTTTTATAAATATAATAGACTTATCTCTGCTTTTTCACTATTCATTCTTTCTCTTCTTTCTTTCTTCAGACATCTGGTTCAGGACACAAAATAGTAACTCATATGCCTATACAATACACACATACATACACAAATACATACATACACACATACTGTACATACACACATACATACACATACTGTACATATATATATATATATATATATATATATATATACACACACATAAATATAAACACACACAAATTTATACATAGAGAGAGATATTACCACCATATATTCTATAAAACTATTTGAAAATTTTGAAAACATAAAAAAATTAAAATACAAATATAGAAAAATCACAAAATATATATTAAAAAAATTCAGACATACCAAATACTTTTCATTTTTTTACATAAATAATATATCTAGAAAAAAAACCAAAACTAGTTGACATGTGTAGATTTATATTAAAATATACATTTGTGATTTTTCTATATATTACTTTTTTATGTTAAAAGAGAAGTCTGTGTGTGTGCATAACTCCCAACATTTGAGAATTGGAAAGAGGGACAAAATTTTGCGACATGGTAGAGGGGGGGTGTCATGTACCTCCTAGTGGGCGTATCTGGGGAAAGTGGGTGTGTCTTGCACCGCGGCGGGTCTAGTGCCTGCCCCTTTTATTAATTCAGCCATCCATATGTCTGCCCCTTATTATTTCTCCAAACAGCCATATGTCCGCCTCCGTGTCTGCCCCATTCATTATTTGCCAGCTTCCATATGCCTGCCCCTTTATTATTTGTGTAGTCTCCATATGTCTGCCCCTTTATTAAATGTGTTTCCCGAGTATATGTCTGCCCCTTTATTATTTGTCCTGCCATCCCTATCTGCCCCTATTTATTATGTCCAGCCATCCATATCTGCCTCTTATTATTATGTCCAGCCATCCATATCTGCCCCTTTTTATTATGTCCAGCCATCCATATCTGTCCCTTTTTATTATGCTCAGCCATCCATATCTGCCCCTTTTTATTATGACCAGCCATCCATATCTGCCCCTTCCTATGCCCAGACATCCATATCTGCCCCTTATTATGCCCAGCCATCCTTATCTACCCCTTTATTATGCCCAGCCATCTATATCTGCCCCTTTATTATGCCCAGCCATCCATTTCTTCCCCTTTATTATGCACAGCCATCCATATCTGCCCCTTTATTATGCCCGGCCATCCATATCTGCCTCTTAATTATTTATTTTCAATTACTTACCTTTTGGTGTCTTTTCCCTTCTTCCACGGCGCTGTCCAGCTGTCCCTCCGTCTCTCTCCCTCTCTGATGAGTCACGTGGTACGGAAGTACAGGTAATACAGGACGCCCTGTAGGACCAAATCTCTTTTGAAGAATGGCTGTGTCCGCATAGGTTCAGTCACTGCCATTCTCAGTAACAGGATTGGTCCTACAGGGCTCCCGTAGTACTGTGCTGGAAAAGCCCTGCCGCATATACCGTGCAGCAGGGCTTTACAAAAAAAAAGAAATGAAAAACAACTTTGTCCCGAGAGTCTGGTCTCTCGGGACAAGTTGTGGGGCGGGCTGGACAGTCCCCCGAAAGCGGGACTGTCCGGCTGGAATCGGCACAGTTGGGAGCCATGATGTGTGTGTATATATAAAAACATCAGATTTACACACACACACACACAACCCTTCTCTTCACTTACTTTTCTCTATTCATTTTCTTCTGTCTGCTCCTCAAGGCACAGGCTCCCTGGGAGATGTACGTCACATCTTCCTTTCAGATCTGCCAGTCAGCCTGCAGGTGACGTCACAGACAGTGTGTGAGAACAGCGATGCAGGGAGACCAAGGTCTCGTGCTCTCTCCCTGCAGAAATGATTGCTTTGGAAGGTGCAGTGAGTGAGACAGACTCTGCGCTCCCTGCATTGCTTATGTGTTGCCACAAATTACCAGCAGGGCTGCAAATTACTAGCGGCCCTTCCTGGATACATGGTGTCCTGGAGGGCAGGACTGAGAGGAGACCTGGGCCTCTCTGTCCGGGCCCGGGACACTAGGCCCGGCTGTCCCCCCCTGATGGCAGCCCTGGTGAGCAACATGCAAGCAGCAGCAGGACAATGGAGAGTAGCGAGCTGGGGTGGGAACAAAGCAGGCTTGTATATCGATCTTATGGTTTCAACTGTCTCACTGGTGACTGTAACTGATGGAAACAGCTGGGTTGCAAGATTCCATAAATGTATAATTTCCTTATCTCGGAATGGAGAACGTATTGTAAAAGATGGGACTCCTCCGCCCAGCAATCTCCTGCCCATGCAGCTGCTCTCTCCTTCTGCCTTGATATCAGGACCTTTAGGATTCCTCTCTTCAGATAAATGTCCCTATCAGGGCTCGCACACAGGTAAGTATCGCAATTTCTGCCTGTAGGATTGTTATGATTTCTGCCAATCCTACAAGGCATTGAATTTTAATATTTTGGAAAAAACTCTAATATGGCCTATAGAGATGCCGCTTTTAATTAGCTGACAGACTATACCAGCCACACCCATTGATGATTTTTTATACAATAAGAAAATACAGTCATGGAATCTCCATAGACGGGCAGCTGAATGGTCCATACTAAAGAGCTCCATAGCTTTCAATAGGGACAACCTGTTTCTAACAAGTCACTTAAAGTAATGTATTACATACAAACATATTTTGCGATAACTGCTAAGATTCCCCTCTATTGCCATCAGCTTCCACACATCACTATAATTGTTCAAAGTACTCATCATCATCAGGCTTTGATTCTCTCATTTATTTCAGGAGAAGTAAAATTGGGCCCTTGGACATTGCAGGTAAAATTTGGTCTCTGGCCATTGTAGGTCACCTCTGCTCTCTCATGATTGTCTGGTGTCCGATGTCAGTGCAGGGAACCCTGTCAGGAAAGAACACAACCTGCAGTCCCCAGGGGAGAGGTGTAGGCATTGTTCAGTAACCAGTAACTAACTATACCATTCTATCTGTAAAATAAAATGCAGAAACATTTGCAAATATATGATAAGCCACCAGTCACTATGAAGGATTTTCTGCTGTAGTGGTACCAGGGCCGGTGCAAGGGTGTTCGGCTACCCCCTGCGAACTTTAAATTTGCACCCTTCTGTTTAACAATTTAACACCAATGACAATCCTAGTTTATAGTAAGTGTCATAAACCACAATCTTGTAACCACAATAAAAGACAGTAAATCATGGTCACCACTATACAATACAGACAGTGTTTTAGTCCTTGCTATACAAATCCCACTTCATCCTAAAAACCGCCACACAATACAGACTTTATATCTCATCAATCATGTGTCCCCAGCTCCCAAAATTCCCCATAATGGGCCTGATCCAGAGCTACGACCGCCGTCGCTAGTACGGCGGCCGTAGCTCTAATGCGCATGCACCGGGCAGATGTTGCCCGGAGTCACTATGGAAACGCCCGATCTGGTTGGCGGGGGGAGGTAAGTAAATGAGGCTGGGGGGGGGTGCTAAGCGGCCATACGCTCCTGTGCGAGCGGATGCTGAAGTTAGGGAATGTAGGCGGGGGGAGCCATTTAAATTGTACAGTATGGGCGTGCTTAGCCCAGTACGATCAGCGCCTCGCAACTAAAATTCGTACTGATGCCTGGAAAAGTTAAGGTAGGGTTCAGCCGGCGTACGGAGGTAAAGGTAAAGGGAGTGTCGTGGGAGTGAAAGTTTTTACGCTGAAGCGGTAATACGCTCCGCTCTCATGCGTAGGTCTGGATCAGGCCCCTTGGCTCAATTCAGACTCAAAGGGGTAGATCCAGATCTAAGTGTTTGTTATGTTTCATCGCGTAGCATGTTTATGCTAGTGTGTTTTCTAGGCACGCGCCTCGCTCGTACGCACTTTGGCCGTTTTACACTTGCCAAACCCTACCTTAAATTTTAAAAGTGTTTCTACTGACGTACTTAAAGGCGACACGTATATAAGTGGCTAAGCCACGCCCATATTGTACCATTTAAATGCCTCCCCCCCTCCTCCGAAGCGTAATTGCATGTGTCGTATGGATGTCACGCCCCATCATTCACAGTCACACTGTTGATACGCGGCTGGCATCTGTCGTGCGCATGCGCAGTAAATACTGATGGGTGTTTTTACGTCAGCGGCTAGCATAAAATCGCTCGCGTACGTAGTTTAGGATCTGGCCCACTGTAACCAAAGGAGAATAATTAATTTATGTACGATAGCATAAAAATATAAGCACACAAATGCTGAATCATACAAGCCTTCATACAATGTATTTTATAGATTGCTGTTTAATGTCCTTGCTTCTTTCAAGGTAACATACAGTTGTCAGCCAGTGATGAATATGCCAAAACATTTCGTTTTTTTCTGTTTGTTAGTTATATATTTTTTTAAGTGGCGTTATATTTAATATTTCATGTTAAGTCTATTTGGAAAAATGAAATGTGAGAGATTAAATGTAATCTGCCTTATGAAAAGAGTTAATGCAATTCCACAAAGATATACTGTATATTCTAACATTCTAGACTTATTAATAACAGAGCTGAACTTCAAAGTATTATGTCCCCTGCATTTTCCTTCTGATGAATCTACAGGCAGTAGAGAAACGCGTTGAGTTGTTCTTTTGACTGAGCAACTGGCACTTATTTTCTATTTGGACATTCTATAATGACCATCATTATCAATTATATTTGCTGCTATATATGTACTACGTTTTCTTATGGGTGAATATCTGTATATACACCTGCAGTAGCCACGTGCTGAGCACTGCCTACGCTGTTCAATTCACCATTGCAGAGACTTGCCAACTGTAATTAACGGCATCGCTCCCATCTCTATTGGTAGAGCTACAAAGACCTGAGCAACTTCCAGGCAACTGGTGAACATACTGATTGGGACGGCTGCTTTATTAGTCTGAGCGCCGACCCAACTATAATTATCAGCATTGCTCCCACTTCCACGGTAGAGCCACAAAGACCAGAGAGACACTCAGGTAGCCTTTGAACATCACATCCGGCTTAGCAACAAAGTCTCCGTCTACACAGTCGCATGTGTGCTACTCAAGCCTAACGGAGACAACATTACCGTTACACCGACAGCTCAGGATAAAGCTAAGTACCGTCTGGTACTCATCATTCAGCTGTTTACAATATCTGTGATCTATTTAACCATCTTGCAGTGGGCTATGAATACAAGCTAACCAGCTATATTATATAAGCCTGGAACTGTTGCAAATTATTACCATTTCATCCCCGCAGTAACACCTAATGTATTTAGCATTGTGATACAATCTGGATACATTTCTGCAGCAAGAACAACAAATACCGTCATAAGTTGGATTTATGTGTTGGAACTGTCTATTTTAAATATATCAATCTCCATATCAGTATATTTATTTACCAACTTACTATCCACTGTAATACAGTGTGTCAATTAGCCGAAATACAAGTTGTCTGATCAACAACTATAGTATAGGGCTTTATAAGAGCAATAACAAGTGTATATTAGTGGTTGCCAGTCTAATTTATGTAATATTATATTGAATGTTTTTATTCTCCTTTTTGATACTATCAATAAATAGCAAACCTTAAAAGCGCTCTGCATTTTTTCTTTTCTAGTTTTGGCTTTTTTAGGGGACTTATCCTCCCAGTCAAAGCTGCTATATAGGTTTCTATTATATATTAAATATTTGTAATATACCACTAGTACCACGGCGCTCCAGTAGATGTGTTGTTAATTTAATACGTTAGGACAAGGGGGAGTGTTGGGGGTGTGCTTCGATGTTATGCTGAGCGTTAGACCGCTCAGTGTAACATCATAGCTCTGGATCAGGCCCCATGTCTTTATTGGGGAATATTTGTGGGGATGGGGGATAAGTGGTGGTTGATGACTCCTATGCAGTTTGCCGTTTACAGCTCAAGTTTTTTTGAATATGATGTCACAAGCTTGGCACACCTATCTTTGTGCAGTTTTGCCCATTCCTCTTTGCAGCACCTCTCAAGCTCCATCAGGTTGGATGGGAAGCGTCCGTGCACAGACATTTTCAGATCTCTCCAGAGATGTTCAATCGGATTCAAGTCTGGGCTCTGGCTGGACCACTCAAGGACATTCACAGAGTTGTCCTGAAGCCACTCCTTTGATATCTTGTCGTCGTTGTCCTGCTAAAAGATAAATCGTCACCCCAGTCTGAGGTCAAGAGCGCTCTGGAGCAGGTTTTTATCCAGGAGGTCTCTGTACATTGCTGCATTCATCTTTCCCTCTATCCTCTATTCTATTCTATTCTATTCTATTCTCTATCCTCTATTCCCTCTAGTCTCCCAGTTCCTGCCGCTGAAACACAACATCCCCACAACATGATTCTGCCACCATCATGCTTCACTGTAGGGATGGTATTGGCCTGGTGATGAGTGGTGTCTGGTTTCCTCCAAACATAACGCCTGGCATTCACGCCAAAGAGTTCAGTCTTTGTCTCATCAGACCAATGTGGAAAAAGTAAAGCGCTGTGAATACTTTCCAGATGCACTGGATGTGTGAATCAAGTCCATGGTCTGTGACTTATATCAAATTATCTGGTGGAAAGTCTACACAAAAGACAAGTCTGTTATAGCAGCAAATGGAGGAACAACACCATATCATTGCCGGTGAGCTTTAATAAGCCAGTGCTCATATAATTTTGGTTTTCAGACTCCTGTGGTTCTTATGTACCTGTATTTACATCATTATCACTGCAATTAGAAGCAATAGAAAATGCTTAATATGGTCTGCTATTTACAGTATAAATAGACCTTGTATACAAATGAAAACAAGTTCACCAAAAAGACCACTAGATGTCCTTAGTGTATAAAAAATATAAATCAGCATATGTTGAGCATAAAGACCACTCATTTCCAAACAGTGTATGTACAACGATCCATTTTCTCTCTAAATACTTGTCTTTTTTCCCCATGATTGCTAGATTGTAAGCTTGTGAGCAGAGTCCTCTTACCCACCCACTTTGTTTGTTAGTGCCCTGTATTATTTATTACATTTTAATAGACATAGAAATGTTAAAAGTCACTAAGGATTTTCACACTGCATTATGTATTTTTATATTATATACCAGCAGGGGCATTTTTTTTAAGAAGTGAGGGGGCCCTTAAGATGTGCAAGATTTGTACACCTCCCCCGCAGCTGCGAACCTCACACACTCTGCACCCATTATAGATAGGTCAATGTATACCAAGAACACATAGAAAAGACAACTTCTAATATCCATGTATGAATCCTTATAATACATTTTGGGCTATGTTAAGTGAAGCTTCTATTTAGGGAAAAGTGAAGATTTAGACCTAGCAACCAATCAGAGAGCGTATGATAAATTTCGACATTTAACAAATAAAAATAGCTTTTCATTATCAGAGGTATAGCTCCCTATGGGTCAATATTTACTTTATTACTGTGTAAATGAAGGATGTGCCACAAATTTTGATGATAATTGTAATCTTTGAATATTGAGACCTAATTTTTGACTTGCTAGATATACATAATACTAGATACAGATTTGTATTTCATCACATTCTATATCGCTATCAGTTAAACTGGCCATAAACTATGCAGATTATCGGTCCAAGCAGAAGGTGGCGATATCGGGGAACGGTCCTTGCCATTTCTTGCAGAATGCAGAGCTTCCATACTGTAATAATACGGCTGAACTTGCTAATAATAATGGTGTCTCTGCCAGGGAGGTGGAGGAAAATCGGCAGCTTGTGTCCGATATATTTTAAACATGCAGGAAAAAAGTCCTGACCATACACTAAGGCGATTATTGATCTGGTCACCCGATAATTGGATGATCTGACTAATGATCGCTCTAGTGTATGGCTAGCTAGAATGTAGTGCAGGGTCAAACATTACTGATTTGTGAAGCTTAAATCTGCATTGTGTGATCAATCTGGATGACGATCTGAGATTCAAAGAGCTACTTAAGAAATTATTTAACAAAACTAAATAGCAAATGTGAATAATAAACATATAAATATGTCCACCATGATATTTTTCACTTAACTATTTACTATGTGGTCTTTAAAGACCATATGGAGTAGTTTAAGTAGAAAGGGCCTGATCCAGAACTATGCTCACTGGTGTATTTACGCCTGCCGTAAGCGTAATTTCAGCTTAAAGTACGTACTGCGCATGCGCCCAGCAGATATTTCCTTTTGTAACTCATGGCGGCCGTAATTTAAATGAGGTCGCCCGTAACATTTGCGTAATTATGCCCAAATGGGCGTGCCTATATTAAGATAGCCGTAAATACGCTCCAGTTATGGAATGTAGGTGGGGGAGGCATTTAAATCGTACAGTATGGGCTGGGTTTCGTTGTTATGACCACCGCGTAGTTACGTCCTGCCATAGATACGCTTGTAAAAGTTAAGCGTAGGTACACTTGGAAAAGTAAAGGTAGGGGAGGGGTCACGTAAGGCAGTGAAATTACGGCCGACCGAGAGGAGTGTCCGGTGCAGAGCATAGTATTTACGCACTGTGTAAATACGAATAGCGCTCGTTCTTAGTTCTGGATCAGGCCCAAACAGGCGGCGTAATGCCGCCTCGGGGAGGGATTAGTTAAAAGTCGGATTGGGGAGGGATTTAGATTAGCCGGGTGGGGCAGGGAGAGGCACTGTCCGTGCGGACAATGCATGGTTAGATAAGGTAGCCCTATGGCACTTGTAAGTACCCTATGGTACCTAAAAACGGGGAGTGGGAGTGGGGCAGGACAGGTGAGTTAAGTGCGGATCTGATTGGATGTAACAAGCGGTCAAATGAGTGCACAAGTGTGGGTCCCCATAGCAAACAGCCCTATTTAGAGAGGGCCGTTCGCTCCCAGCCAGTTCCGAACTAGCTGGGATATTGATTGCTTGTGCCTCGAAGAGGCATAGCAATTGATCCCTAAAGCACCTGTAGCCTAATCCTAAATCATCCCCCTCCCTGCATCTCAATTCTAAATCCCCCCCCAGTCATACTCACCCATTCATAAAAAAATAAATTCTGCGATGTATTACATTCGAAATCGGGACAGCCGAAAAGCAACTTTCAGCTGTTCCTATTTCGCAATGTGAAACATCACAGTGGGGACTAACGTGGGTAACGTGAGAGCACACACATACCAACTGAGAGGTCCAATTGGATGAGAATTGTATAAGAGTGTACCCAGCTGGAGTTAAAGTTGAGAAAGGAAACTCCACCTCTCAACTTGTTTTTTCATTCAAATATGTAACAAGATATTCTAGTTTGGAGTAGAAAAGTACATTTTATGAAGACTGTGGAAGAACCTCAGAGTACTGTACATTTGAGGAACTTTTCAGAAATTTGAAGTACTGATCTGAAACAATTTTGCTAAAATATAGAGAATTTTAAAGAACGAAAATTCTCTGACTGATTCCTTCTCACTTTAAATCTAGTCAAGTTTCTGTGATACAGTTCCGCTACCTTGCCCAACTGGCACAAATCCATAAAACAACTGCAGTAATTCTGCATCCTTTTAATTGAAATGGATTTCTTGACCTGCTCATTATAGTAATGTCTTTGAATTGGTTATTTTTTATGTTTTAAATGCTGCATTACCACCTCAGGAAGATGTTTGCCCTATGCTCTGTTTTGTAACAGAGTACCAGAAAATCAATGGAACTTATAAAGTCTTCACACCAATCAGTCTCCAACTAGGACTGTGAGAGAAAATAATACTTGTATGAAAAAAAATGGCTGCATGCAAATGAGACTAAAATATTTTCCTAGGTTATTGGACAAATTGAAATAATGGGCCTGATCCAGAGGTACGATGTAGCGCTGAGCGTACTAACGCTCAGCGTTACATCGCTGACTCCCCCTGGCTCTCCCCCTGTGCGGGCGTATAGCCCCTTCCTTACGCCGGGTGAAAGCTCCCCTAGCTTCGCCCGGCGTAAGGAAGGGGCCATACGCTCACACAGGAGCGTATGGCCGCCTAGCCCGCCCCCCTAGCCTCATTTACTTACCTCCCCCCGCCCTCCATACCCTAACATCAGCCGGCGTAAGGAAGGGGCCATACGCTCGCACAGGAGCGTATGGCCGCTTAGCCCGCCCTACCCTCATTTAACTACCTCCCCCCGCCCACCTACACTAACCTGAACGTAGGGACGCTAGGGGACGTCCCCTCCAGCGTCCCTACGGCGCTGCTACGGATGCCCGATCCAGGATCGGGCGTTGCCGTAGCAACACCGGGCAACATCTGTCCGGCGCATGCGCAGATCGGCTGCAAAGCCGATCTTACGCTTACGCCTGCCGTAACGCGACGGCGGGCGTTACTCTGGATCAAGCCCAATGTCCTGATAACCCCAATTAACAAGTCACCTGTCAGGGAACATTGCGAGTCCCTTCTGCGATGTTACAGATTGTGAAATAGGGACAGCTGAATGTGTCTTTTCGGCTGTCCCTATTTTAAATATGTAACAATGCAGAATTCTTTTTTGTATGAATGGGTGAGTATGCGATTCGCTTCCTCACCTATTCATTTTCTTAAAACAGCGCCACCGCTGAACCAGACAACCTGAGGGATGAGTAACCCTCTCCAGGGACTTGCGGGAGGGGGGGACTTAGGGTTAGGCTATGGGGGGTGACTTAGGGTTAAGCTGCGGGTCAAATTAAATAATGCATATTTAGAAGAGTGTGCGCAGGGTTAATTTGAAGGGCAAAGGTACTGAGCAGAGAGAAAAGATGAAACCCCTGGACTTGGTATCACTGTTCCTTACTCAGAGGACAAGTGTCCGATGTAAACAGTCCCAGGTGCAAGCGTTGTAATCAGCAAACAAATTATCCACTGCCCAGATATTCTATCAATGAGATACAAAGTTGTCCGAGGTCCGTATATATAGCACTCACATGTGTCTGTAGGCACACAGCACATCCGCCACAATGGGGCAAGTAGATCAACAAGGCTTTCCGGGAGCTGCACTATGCGAGGCGGACAGAGGAGCCTGTAGGATTGATGTATTGCACGGCCCAATAAGTTGATGAATTGCAAAGTCCAGTAAAAGTCCAAAAGTATAATTCAGATCACAGTCAGCTGGGATAAGAAGCCAATTAGCACAAGAAAGGGAAGGACAATGGTAGTGAGAAACCTTGACGCGTTTCATCGCATACACTTGCAATTTCATCCTAAATATAATGACATCCTAAATCTTACACTAAATGAGGGAGAAAAGGATCGAGGGACAGTATAATTTTAATTAAACAGCTGGGCAGACTGGATGGGCCACGTGGCTCTTATCTGCTGGTGCTTTCTATGTTTCTATATAACAGAGTGGAAAGGGGGCTGGAGAGAACAATGGAGAGAACAGGCTTAAAAGAACAATAGGGAGAAAGTGATGAAGAGACTAGTGGGGGAAAGGGAACTGGAGAGAATAGTGGGGAGAGGGAGCTGGAAGAAACAGTGGGGAGAGGGGTATAGAGAGAACAGTGAATAGACAGGGCTAGGGAGAAAAATGGGGATTAGTGGCTATAGAGAACACAGGAGGAGATAACAAGCAGGACTAGGCTGGAGGAAAGAGTAAGGGACACTATGGTGAGAGAGTATGCAGAGGACAGTGAGATAGAGAATTTCAGGCACACAAGTGTATAAGATAATACGGGTGTGGGGCCCTGTTTAGAACGGCCCTATTTCGATAGGACTGTTTCCTCCCAGCCAGTTTTGCCTCTTTGAAGCATATGCAATCCATCCACGGAGCACCGAGCTTTTGGAGCTCCAAAAAGTAAGTAAAAAAAGTTCCTCACTCTTTTCCCTAATTCTAACCCTAACCCTCCCCTACCATTACCCTAACCCTCCTTTCCTGGCAGCCTGACCCTAACCCCCCCTTCCTTGCAGCCTGACCCTAACCCACCATTTTCCGCAGCCTGACCCTGATTGTCCCTTCGCTGTAGCCTGACCCTAACCCTCCATCTCCTGCAGCCTGAACCTAACCCTCCCTCCCCTGCAGCCTGACCCTAACCCTTCCTCCCCTGCAGCCTGACCCTAACCCTCCCTCCCCTGCAGCCTGACCCTAACCCTCCCTAACGCACACAGAGAGGTTACTCACCTTTCCCTCGGTCCAGTGATAGCGGTGCGGAGGGATAGCGGCGGCAGCGGTATTTCTGAATGAGAATGGGTGAAGTATGCCGATCAGCATACTCACCCATTCTGAAAAAAAAAAAGTATAAACTGGTAAGTACTCCAAATAGGGTTATCCGAAAAGGAACTTTCAGATGTCCCTATTTCGGAAATGAGAATTTATAACGGGGACTGCAACAAAATAATTCTATGCTGCCAGCAACTGAACTGATCATTATACTGTCCAACTTAAAAGAAAATTGTAGATCCCTGCCTGTGTTGCTACTGTTTTTGCTCTTATGAAGTTTTGTATCTTCTGAAACCAACAGAACTCTTATTTACAAACATGCGTCCATCAAACCTATGCATATGCAAGTTATTTATTACATTTAATGGGGAAAGCTTTAGGGAAAGTATATGAAATGGTGGACATATTGTATCAGGGATTCTCTGTGAGTCAGATGATTATTAACAAGTGGTTAACATTAGGAATTTTATAAAATATAATATAACTGGTGTTACATCACTTTTGAATATATAATAAATATATACAATACTATTTGCTGAATGGATGGCTAGTAAATTATTCAAGAGGCGGCTGAGCTCAAACCCTCGTCACAGAGAAAAATGATATTGATTTGTTAACCATATTCACAGGAGGTTAGTAATGACAAATACCAGCTGCCTAGACCACTGACATCTGTATTCAGGACATCCGATCAGACAGCAACACAATGCAGGTGTTTATTCTCTTCTCTAGCCAACAGATCATGAGATACATGAATTCTATATACCGGTAAGTGCAGAAAAAAAAGTGAATTTACTATTATTCGTGTGTATGGGCCAGATCCAGACCTACGTTTCCATTACGTTTCCATTCGCGTAGCGTATTTACTAGGCACTCCCCTCCCTCGTACGTACTTTTGCCGTTTTACGCTTGCCAAACCCTACCTTAATTTTTGTATAGCATGAGTACTGACGTACGTAAAGGCTACACGTACATAAGTGCCTAAGCCCCCCCCCCATACTGTATGACTGCCTAAGCATGCCCAGACTGCTTGATGATTCCCCCCCCCGCCGCCTTGGAAGCATAATTACAGGTGTCGTATGGTTGTCATGCCCCTTCGTTCGTAGTTACGCTGTTGATACATGGCTGGTACGTATGTTCAGAGTTACGTGGCGTAACATCTGCTGCGTGTATGCGCAGTAATACAAAATAGCGTTTTTACGTCACCGTCTACCGTAAGTACGCTAACGTACTTAGTTTTGGATCTACCCCTATGTGTGTCAAAAATTAGAACGCTTGATTGTGCGACTTGTATATCATTTGCGGCACTTAGAGTGTTCATATTTGCAAATCGACAAGTCATCAGAAAATGCCAAATTGCATTAGTCTGGATCTGGTCCAAACTGCTTATTTGCACTAATATCAACGTTTGCACTGATGATAACATGCTGCGCTAGTGTTTGTATAATGATACTGAATGCCCCTGAGAACTTCTGTAATCAAATAACCTTTCTACTCCAAGGTGACTTTCAAAATTCTTGAAGTGTGTGATAGGTGAAGTAGGGCATACTCACCCATTCTAAAAAAAAATGCACACATGTCCGGTTAATCACATAAATGTACGTTACGATTGGACAGTTTGCATAGTGAATTTGCATACAATAGCTTACCTGTGTATCACATTGAATGGCCCACACGTCCGATTCTATATTTCGTAAGCTCATCCCATTGTTCTCCACAAGATGTCAGTCCATTTTTTTTTGCTTGATACCAGGGGTTAGGCTGTGGGGATGATGATGACTTAGGGTTAGGCTGCAGGGGAAATGCTTAGGGTTAGGCTGCGGGAAAGGGAGAGACTTATGGTTAGGCTGTGGGGGGTGACTTAGGGTTAGTCTCTAGGGGGGTGACATCGGGCTAGGGTTAGGGAGTGGGGTTGCTTACCGTTCGGAGCACCGTGTTTTGGTGCTCCGGGGATCGATTATTATGCCTCATCGAGGTATGAGCAATCGATATCCCAGCCTGTTCGGAACTGGCTGGGAGCGAACGGCCCTTCGATAGACGCACACCCATATCCGTGGGCCCCATCAGCTTTGGGGCTCGGGACAGTAGTCCCAATTGTCCCCCCTGATGGCGGTCCTGCTTGATATGACGAGTGCTGTGACAACGACATTAAAAATGATATTCTAGTTTCTACAATAGTCACCATAGACTGTGCGTGTAATATACAAGTAGTGGCCAAATTCAATCCTGAGAAGCCCCTAATAAAACACGCTTTCCAGGACTCCTCACAGAATCACAAGCGAAATATTGCATTTCATCTGTGGATCTTTGAAAAGTTTCATTCTGTAAAGAAGATACCCAGGCATAGAATGAAAACTTAAATTGGCCCTGGGAACAAAATAAAGTGCCCACCGCTGAGTAGATTCAAACATAGGGTGGAAACGAATTGAAGACGGAAGGACAGCACAACCAGACTAGCTAAGGAAGAAATGGAGGTTATATACAGATGTGGTACTCTGACCCCAGCCGGTCTGAATGCTGCCTTCGAATTAAAATGGTTCTTGGAATAACATTTTAGATAATATGTTTTTTAATATTTCGTTTGGATTTTGATATATTAAGAATTGTATATATGAAATATAGGATTCATTTGACATTTTATGAGTAATATAGTGACACTTTTTATAGCAACACTTTAGAATTATATTTTAACAACTATATTTATAGTGCACGTAGATCACCTTATTATTGTATTTTGCACATAGTCTGGTTTATACAGCACTATAAACCATCAGGACATTTGCATCGTTTTATTAATCTGGGTCATTCACAGATGAGCACTAGGACCCATCCACTAACTTCTATAAAGGACATTTCGTTTATTGTTCCTTGTTTTTTGTTTTCATTAATTGTGACACATGAATATTAATAATATATGTGGAAGATGAATATACAGTGTATAAGATATACGGAGAGAATTTTTGAACCATTTTAAGAACTTTGATTTTTTAACGGACCGCTCCTTATGGATGTGTAAAATTATCTGGAATGTTTTCCCCTCTTTGGAAATGTTTTATGGTTGAACGAGTTTACCTCTGATGTATTTGTTTTGGGTATATTAATTGTGTGGAATATTTTAATAGTTGGTAAAGAGGATGAAGGCTGTGAAATGGAACTATACCATACACCGATTTTAGGACCAATCATGGAACTTGAATTTCAGCACCAAGATTTAAACCAGGAGTAACTGCTATCCCTGACATACACCTTAAGAAAAGGATACCTAGATAGCTGAAACGCGTCGGTGGTGCGGGGAACTCCGGTGGTGAGAAGTGTTACACGTTAGACTCTCGGCTAAATATACCTACTAGTTAAGTTATGGGCCCATAATAATATCAGCTGACTGGTTTGAGGCGTATAGACTTTGAGGGTCCGATTGTTGTTTCACTATCCCACGGAACCCTGCCTGTCAGGGAAATTCTTTGTATTTTTATTATATGTTATTTTAATCAATTAAATTTTTGCAACATTGTATCACGGACTCTGGAGGATTCTGTAGAGGACCTGGAATTGATTTAAGGGCACATAAAGCTGCAGATAATTGCTATGCATTGAAAGCAAGAGGAGTCTAATGTGAGTGGGTGATCTGCTTATCGGGATATTAGTATCCCATACGTTACTGTACCATTTGGAGTTGTTCCCTTCTTTTTTTCATGTCCATGCGAATTGAGTTGGCGATTGTATCTTAATGTGACCACGAACATCATCTTGGGGAAAAAAAGAACTAGATGTGCATACAATCCAAGAGGCGGAGCTAGTAAGTAGGATACCTGCTACCTGAATAAAGTTTCTATATGATGTGCATACCACTCAAGAAATAGAGCTTATGTTGAGTGCATTAATCACAAGAGGTGTATGATGAAAAAGGAAAAAAGTGCTGAGAACAACTACAGTGAGATGTGCACACAATCCAAGAGGAGAATCTTGTGAGTAGAATACCAATTGACAATGGTGAAACACATCATTTAGTGAGAAAGATTCAAAAAATATAACACAGAAGAACTTTTTATAGAGACTTTAATGTACATATTTATTACTAAGCAGTGTAAAGGAGGATACATTTTTTCTCCAACATTTTGTACTATTGGTGGTATTGGCGCCGTGATATTGACATTTTGCTGTGAATTTTTATTTGGAAAGTGTATATAAACTGTCACGAACTGTGAATCTTTAGTGGGATCTGCCCGGGTTTCCAGAGAAGCAACAGATGTGAGGTGAATAAATGATGGGTTTAATGAAATTGAGTGGCAAAACATTGAGACTGAGTGCGTCTCCATCCCCTTTTTTATATTTCGGATGTGCTCTGCCAGTCTTGTTTTCAGGGGGCGTGAGGTTCGCCCTACATAGAAGAGGCCACATTGGCATTCTAGTAGATACACCACATTCTTCACATTGCAGGTAATGAAATTGTTTATTTTGTAGGTTTTCCCCTGTACTGTGAATTGAGTATGTTTTGATTTTTCCATCCTTATCTCGCGGCAGGCTATGCATAGACCGCATCTGTGAAACCCTTTGGTTCTTATTGATCCCCTTTTAGGTGGATCTGGAAGGTTACTCCTTACAAGTAGGTTTTTGAGATTGTTGGCTTTACGATAAATGAACTGTGGATGATTTGGTAGGTGGGGTTGAAGTACGGGATCTTTTTGTATGATTTTCCAATGTCTCTTGATGATATTTTCAATTTTTTTGTGGTTGGGTCCATATCTAGATAAAAAGGACCAGTGGGTCTCTTTTTGTTTTGTGGGGTCTTTGGGTGGTGGATGAATGATTTGTTCCCTGGGAATGGTGTTTATTTTTTGTTCAGCTTCTTCTAAGATTTTCGGATGGTAACGTTTATTTTCAAATTGTTTTTTAAGGTCTTTGATTTGTTCCTGGTAGATGTGTTCTTCTGTGCAGTTTCTTTTAAGTCTTCTGAATTGTCCGAATGGTATGTTGTTAAGCCAGTTCTGGTGATGTTCACTGGTTGTTCCAATATAGGAGTTCGAATCTGTAGATTTCTTGTAGGTTTTGGTTTTGACTTGGTTATCTTCGATGTATATAGTGAGGTCTAGGTAATTGACCTGGGAGGAGGTGTCGTTGGAGAATCCTATCTGAGGAGATAAAAGACACTTACTACAGGCAGGATTCAAAGAGAGGTGTAGTGTGAGTATAAAATTTGGTTTGTACTCACTGTGCACCCCGCGATCTGCACCAGGTCTGTCTCTATCCCTTTGAGGTACCGTTGGAGAGGTCTGCAGATGACGGGAACATACGAGGAAAAGATCTAAGAGAAGAAAGATATTATTATGAGAAAATATCCAAGAGGCATTTAATGTGAGTATAAAATCTGTAATATACTTACTGGGGACTGTACGATCTGCACCAGGTTTCCTCTTGTTTTCTGAGGTGCCGCTGGATAGATTGTGGAGGAGTGAAAACTCTTGGAGGAGTGAGAGGATACCTGGAAAAGATATATCTATAAGTAAAAGCTCAAGAGAGATCTATTGTGAGTATAATAGTGAGAGACTTACTTTGGTACCGTCTGGTCTGCACTATATTTGTTTTCCTTTTTTGGGGAGAGTGACGGGACTTCGAGGGAGGTTATCTTGAGGATCCTTGGAGAAAAATAAGAAAGCGAAAAGGACATATGAACTACTGAAAATCACCTTTTTTTGGATGAACATTCTATGAAAAAACTGTGAAAATAACAAAGAGAAAACTCCTATTGGGACTTTGGGTGAGCGCACAGACACAATACTTTTTCATCTTTTTCACTGCTGCATTTATATTTACTGACAAGCTTCCAAGGTTGAGTCATAGAGGTACAACACAATACATAGCAAAGGGAAAAATCCATACAGTCTTTATAACTTATAGATATAGGATCCTATCCAAATGTGTTAAACAAAAATAATCACAAGCAAAACAGAGGGGCCTGAACTAAAGGTGAAGACAAAACAGCAGTGCATCAAAGCATAAAAGATGAGCGGCTTACTTCTAATGGAAAGGTGCACACAACTGCAAGTCTAAATGCCTACACTAATACGACAGGTAGCATTTGCACACAGAACAGCAAAGCGCAATGCATTTAAGTGACTGGATGCGTTGCCTTTCTCTAAGTGATCCAAGCCCCTTTATAAATCATTGGTACGCCCTCACCTAGAATACTGCGTTCAGTTCTGGAGGCCATATCTCCAGAAAGACATAAATACATTAGAGACTGTGCAAAGAAGAGCAACTAAAATGGTCCATGGCCTTTGTAACAAATCATACAAAGAAAGGCTAGAGGAACTAAACATATATAGCTTGGAGCAGAGAAGGGAGAGGGGGACATGATAGCAGCTTTCAAATACATCAAGGGTTGTGACCAGCTAGAGGAGGTACCATTTTTCAAAAGAAAAGGTGTAATAGAACACGAGGGCATGGATACAAACTGGAGGGTGGTAGATTCAAAGGAAATGTGCAGAAAAATTACTTCACTGAAAGGGTGATAGATAAATGGAATATTCTCCCATCTGAGGTGGTTGAGGCCAATACAGTAGAACAATTTAAACATGCTTGGGATAAATATAAGGGTATCCTAAATTGAAACCCAAATTGAGGGTAAATAGGGTCTAGGGTCAGTATAGTTTTCAATAAACAAATGGGCAGACTAGATGGGCCATGTGGCTCTTATCTGCCGTCACTTTCTATGTTTCTATGTTCTATGTTTCTAAGTGCAGGATATTTCACTGTCATAGTTACAGAAAATGGTGCTTTCGAATTGTACTAGAGCTTCAGACACAATGTGAATGTAATAAATGTACAATCAAGAATGAATTTAGAAATTCCTGCCCCCGAAAGGCCTTAACAATGCAAGAGATCATGTACTGACCGCTGCAATCCAGACTGTTTAGGTCAGGATTGTAAGTACTTATGCTGAGATATGCTACACCATTGACACTCAGCTGTGGATCATGGCCTGAGGTCACATAATATAAGATACAAGGAATAATGATGATAATAACTGGCATACTAAAAAGGAAGGCAGCTCCACTATTTTCTCATGACTAAGTAATAAAAAAGGAATTTGTTTCACAACAATGAAAAATATGTAGGGCTAAGGTTTCTAACTGCTTTAAAGCAAAGTCTCCTGTCATGGAAACAAGATTAGCTTGTCTGACTACTAAATGGGGAACTGCACTGTACACTTACTTAGCAATTCCTAACCAGTTTTCAGAAAAAAAAAATATGTCGAAGTGCAGAGAAAAGATGCAAAACAAGGACACGCATACAGTATATCTAGTGCTTAATGGCCTCATATAGGTCTCTTATACAATTTAATTAATGCTGGTTATTTAGGGATCCATTTACAAAATGACGATGCTTTCATTTTCATGAGAAAATTATTTCATTTCTGAAAACAAAGGCATAGCCATTAACAATGCAATGATTGCATTGGAAACCATGGCGATCATTAGGATTAGCACCCCCGATTGCCAGCCCGCTCTAATGAATGCAGGCCGGCTGATCGCTATATTTGCTATATTTAATTGTTAAGATCTGCGCCAATACTTTATATAAGGTGTTGGTGAACTTATTCCAGCAGTCTCCCCATATACCTCCCCCTAATAGATGTGAATAAGGTCCTCTGTGTATATGTATGTGTTAGAGATCTTACTATGTAACACGAATGTGGTAGTGACCGATGTAAATGTGAAATATTCTCTGTAAAGCGCTATGTAATCTGTGCTATATAAAAACCCGTAAACAAATAAATCTAACATATAATATTAGGACATTTTGTTTTCTGTTGTGTCTTCATGGGGACATATTGAGGTATTTCTTGAATGTAATACATTATTGTGTACATACAAGCCTATGTTTAAGTTAGGATATCAGTCATTTATTGCACTGAGTGTATACATGGGGAAATGTTGGTATGTCACACAATACATTGTATGCATCATGACTGTGTGGCTGCCATACATTGTACTGTAGATAAAATGATGTCTGGCTGCTGTATCTTATTCTGTGTATACATATAAGCTGCATCATGATTGTGTAACTGCCACACATTGTGCTGTACATATGAATGCATCTGGTTGCTGTATATTTTATGTGTGTACATGGAAAGTGTAATGTGTGTCTGCCATACATTGTGCCCTACATATAAAGGCATCTAGCTGCTATACACTATACTGTATATATGAAGATGTCTGGCTGTCATAGATGATACTATTGTATACATGGAAAGTACTTCCTGATTATGTGTCTGCCATATATTGTGTTGTACATATGAAGGTGTCTGCTGCCATATACTATACTGTACATATGAAGGTGTCTGGCTGCCATATACTATACTGTACATATGAAGGTGTCTGGTTGCTATACTTTGTGTTGCACACATGAATGTGTTTGACTGTTATGGATGATGCTGTGTATACACATGGAAGAGTTTCTGATTGTGTGTCTGCCATGCTTTGCGTTGTACACATGAAGGTGCCTGCCTGGCTGTTATGGATGATACTGTGTATACACACAGAAGGCACTTCCTGATTGTGTGTCTGCCATACTACAAGTCCCAGGATCCCCGGAGAAGGAGGCAGTCGGTGTGTGAGTCATACAGAGGCGGGCTGAGGCAGTGCAGAGAAGCCGGAATGTACACACACATACGCCGGGGCTGCCGCTAAGTCTTTGTGTCACTAGTAGCCATTGTTTCCGCCTGAGCCGGGCTCAGTTGCAGTGTGGGTGGGCTACAGCCAGAGCTGGGACTTCCCCGCCTGAGACCTATGGGTTAGGGAGCCCGTGTGTGCCCTCCTCTTGCAGGGGCGGAAGGGAAGAGGGAGAGATAGTAGTGAGGAGGCGGGAGCTGACTGCTCCATGCTGCAGTCTTCTACTACACACCTCATCATTCATCTCTCAGCAGGGGGGAAGACTGGCTGGCTGCATGAGGGGGCACAGTCATACCCTAGGGCACTGGTTTACCTGTATTAAGGGGCATTGGCAATGCTTGTGCACTGACTGCAGGGGGTGTTTGGAGGTGCAGTAAGGGCGATAGAGGTGTTATACAATATTCAGTGCCTTAAGGACACATTGGGGGTAGTAGTACATAGACAACAAAACATATCTGGCTTTAATTGTACCCACATCTGGTGGATCATCTGTCAGCCAGACCCCATGCTGCCTCCATCGTCTAGCGTGTGAGATGTGAAGTCAATCGTGATATATCGCAATGTTCCGTGTGCTCTGCAATCGCCTGGTGAGTACAGTCCTTATGACACATCCAATGATTTGCTATAATGTGTAAGTGTGCAGTTATTAAATGATGATATGCATGGCACAGGGACTGGAGTAGATCTCCATCATCTGTAATATTTGGTATATTAAATATAACCATTGGGTACTACCTGCCATGTGTTCAGCAGATATTTAATGGTCATTTTAAATGCTGGTGCTTTGTATGTAAATATCAATTGTATTCTGTTGCCAGTGCATGCATTGCAGTATTTAGCTGATGTTTCCTGGGTGACAGTTCAACTTGATTCCCTGTAAAGCAGACAATGCATTCAGTAGATACTGTAGTCTCTTTATTAAGAGCTGTCCTACTGAAGCTAGTTGGTTTGTTTTATGTGTAGAATAACAGCCCCTGCTGTGTAGAGGACTCTGATGTTTTCTTTTCAGTGGTTTTGACCATGGTTATACTCCTATTTTGATTTGTTTGCTTATTTATTTACAGCAGACAACAAATGTTATCTAATGTCATGTCTGTTCACACATTAGTCCTGCTTGTTTGTTTGTTTTCCCACATTCATTTTACTAAGTGTTAGCTGAATGCTGCTGCCTATCTCTACTGACCTTATTTGTATGGCACAGTTGTCACCAATTTAGTATTTTAAAAGAATATATAATAATTTCTCTTGTAAACATGCACGCTTATCATAATCTTAACATCAATGCTTGTTTTTATTTGTATATAAAATATTCAATATATTTAAACAATTACAGACAGCTGATTTAAGAGCCTTATGTTGTATAAATGCACATGGTCTGATATGTATCAGAACAAAAGCAAATGCAATTTAGAATAGATTTCATTAGTCTGCCTTTATTATATGTTGTAAACATTTAAGTTAACAATTTTACATATACACATGTTAAAGGATCACAGAATATGGTGCATTTCATAAAGGTAATTTGTCTGCAACGTCATGCATATATTGCTTATATTGCTTTCGCAAGGTGCTTGTGTGTGTCATGAATGACTTTTGTAATATGTTTAGATCAGATTATTTTAAATTCCTGTTATGTACATGCCTTTGGCGACTTTTGTTTTTTCACACAAGCATCACAATACCAGCCTGTGCTTTTTGGTTTTGTGTTTGGGTTCGTTGTTTTCATTTGTATTTATAGTCTGGTTTTCATTATTATTAGTTAAGTTAAGGAAGCATCATGGCCATTGTCTTTTGTATTGATGAATAAATGCTGTGCACATTCTATTGGATGTTTTTTTTCCTTTTAATTAGATCCCACCAGGTAACATATTTAAATGGCTTTTCTAACTTTACTTGAGACTGTGGCAAAGATGATATATTTATATTTTATGGAAACAGGACATGTTATTAACCTTCTGTAGGGATGGGTATAACAAGCCTGCCATATAGATTCACAGATTAGTTCTCTATGTATGTTAATGGTGCTGTATGATGACCTTTATTTTCAGTTGGCTTAAGAATGTATGGACCGATCCATAATTACAGTACAATGTGTATGTATTGTCTGTAACTTATGCCATTACTTCTCGAGTAGCAGATTACTGTGTTACTATATTTATTTGTATTAGCAGTTCACTGGGATTAATCTGACAGAGGAAACTGGGTCTTTCTGGGCCATAGATATTCACAGGATTGGAAGCAGTCACAGGGAAAGTGTCCTGTGATTGCTTCCCATTCTATCCTTTGCAATTTCCTCTGTACAAGATGCCACCACTATTTTCAATCCAATAAGCAGGTCCATTACAGTCCTGTGTATGACATCTGCATCTACATCAATCCCATCTGTGCTTGTTCTGTTTTTAAATGTGATTTTTCTTATACTCACTGTCTGGTCCTTCTGTCACAGTACTTGTAATACAAACATCCCCTAAAAACAGGATGTGGTTGCTGGTCCGAGGGGCAGTATTTCAAACATGATATAGCCGTAAACTGAATGGCGGTTATATCATTTTTCGACAAGCTTTGAAAATAGAAATTTGCTATTGGGGACAGGAACCTATTTGCTGCCACCAATAGCCGGAGTCCGCAGGGGCTGCACAGCAAAAAGGTTAGGGTTAGGACTTAAGGGGACAGTTAGGGTCAGGCTGCAGGGCATGGAGGGCTACAGTTGGGCTGTGGGGCATGGACAGTTAGGGCTAGGCTACGGGGTAAGGAGTTAAGAAAGGGGAACGTTAGGTTTAGCCTGTGGTAAAGGGAGAGTTAGGAAAGGGTTAAGGGTAGGGTTATGTTAGATTACTTACCTTTTAGCGGATGAGTTTTCGCTACTCTGCTGCTTTCTAAAATGCAGATTGCGGGCAATTGATGTTAATCTGGATTCAGCTGTAGTGCGATGGTCATTCGAAATAAAGACCATGGTACCAGCGAATCACACTCACTATAGAGCAGGCACTCCAGGTGTTATGAAACCAGCAGCTAGCATGCTGCTAGATCATAAGCATAGCTTATACATGGCAAGTATAACAGGACTTGTAGTAGACAAAGATAAATACTAGATGTATGATTACCCCATAACAAAATTATTGATATCATTTCTCTAGATATTCTATACTTCACCTTTCTTAAAGCTACATCTAGATATAGAAATAGAACTATGGGCACACACCAATGTAAATAACTGATATTTGCTTTTTGATTGGATTTTATGTTTGCTGACCAAAGCAGGAAGTGTGAGGATGTGGCCATTTCTCCTATATGTGGCAATTTCAAGAGGTCGTCTCACAATGTTCATGTAATCAGACCAATATTTTTATTTTGTGTAACATGCAAATACACACTAAAACAAAACCTTGTTGAATGGTTGGACAAGGCAGAGTTAAATTGTGCAAACGGAATTCATTGAGAGTTGGTGTTTGCATGCAAAATACAGCAAAAGGTACAGTTTAGAATGAATGCTATTCGGTTTTTGTGTGTAATAAGCATAAGCTAAGTATACAAAACATTGAAAAAAAAAAATGTGCACCTCTCACCTTGCATTATGGCCCAGGACTTGAACTTTTTATTATTTATTTATTTTTATAGTTTTGTTTTTTTTATAAACTTGGAATTAACCCCTTTGTTGTCATTGACACCCAAAGAGACTTTGTCTCCCTTGTTGTGAGTGTTTATATTTATTAATTGGATGTACCTTCAGTGTCTGTATACAATTTTGAGCTTGATACCAGCCTAAAATGGCCTACAGCGACTCCAATCTGGCGCACCTCTAGAGGTCCTGTGTAGAAGAAAAGCAGAGCCTTTTACAGAACTAGAATCTGAAGGAGGTTCAGTTAAGGGAAATTTTGCCTGATGGACCTTATTCTACCCCTCTAGTGCATCTAGTAAAACTGTCCATACTCTACAGCGATTATCAGCCTGATCAAAGCATTTGTGGTCAGGTTTTCCAAATGCCCGATGATTGTCCCAGAAACACTCTGATATTAAGTCATGCTTAAAATGTATCAGGCTCAAGCTCCAAGCATTGTTTAATTTGTGGCTGCTATCAAATTATCGGACCCTATACCATGCAACCAATCAAATGCAAGAGCTTCCTGTCAAGCTCAGCAGCCCTTTCCTATATGGCCAGGAATATAGGTCCCAGCAGGAGATGTAAGTGGTGCTGATATCAGAACCTTTCCCTAGTGGGAAATCATTTTTATCAGATCATCTCCTGACTAAAAATCGTTCTAGTGTGTTCCCATCTTAATAGCTGCAATTGTAATTTTGCTCATTTATCCACAAGTTTGTCACCTATTTTTTATTTGTATTTAAATGCTGTGTAAAATGCTGGTTCCACCTCTCAAACTGACAGAGCAAGTACACTTTTACATTATAATATGAAACACAGCAGAATAATCTGCCATGATAAATAAATACTAACCAGGCCCATGACTGTATTTGCATTGGACGTTGGACTATGAGTGTGAGTATATTAAATAGTCTTTAGCCACACCAAGCTTCCTTGTTAAGTTTTTATAATTGTTTTACAGATGTATTTCTGCCTCCTATAAAGGTATAAACCAGCCACATGCTATATAATGTTTCTTGCTCCTGCCATAAGAATACGATAGCCATGGCATCATGCAGTGACAACACATGGCTTTATTTCTACCACTGCACCAGTGGTCCTGTGGATAATAAGCTGTCTATCCTCTCTTCCTGCGGCACCCCTGCGAGTTCACTGCGACATACCCTCCAACTGTACCTATTTAGCAGGTACAGTACCGTTTTTTTAATGGTCTGTACCGGCTAAAAGAGCTCCTTTACTGGATTCTGACCTAGCAGTTCCCTACCCCCTATACTGACCTTCCAGTCCACCTTATCATACATGCACATGAGAGCAGATTAAAGTAATGTCCGTTCACAGGACAAGACACGCCCCTTTCACAGACACGCCCCCAGGTGTACCTATTTTCTATAAAAAAAATGTTGGAGGGTATGCTGCGGTACCCCAGGGTGCTGCGGACTGTGTTTCAGGAACAGCTACATTGCAATTTGTTATCGCTATGTGATGCCAGGTGTAATGAGCATAGACTCAAATAGATTTGACGCACTTCACACTGATTCCACATCTATTCTGTGTACCTGAGTAACCCCATAGTGTCATGTTTCACAACAGTAAAGTACTGCAATCCCAAATGAAGTGGCAGTACCGTAAATGGTAAACATAGTTTCACTTTATAACAGTGAGGAGCTCTTCACTTGCAGCAGGGAGCTTTCTGTTCAATAAAGTTCTGTCCTTGCTAAAAACATGCGGCTTTATGAACCATCCGTGTGCCACTACCTTTGATACATTATCTGTGCAAAAATAATCTTTCAGTAATATGAGTGATTCTTGGGGATTTGTCAAACTGATCGAGAACACACACACACACACACACACACACACACACGGCAACTAGCATTTTACTACTTTATCATAATCATGGGGTAGATCCAGAACCGCGTCCGTCTTGCATAGATGGACGTAATTCAATGAACAATAGCTACTGCGCATGCGTAGTAGCTATTGTACGTATTCTGCATATCGTTTCAATACGTAGATTGCGTATATGCAGTCTAAAAGACCGCATGTACGCAATCTACGTATCGAAACGATACGCAGATTACGTACAATAGCTACTACGCATGCGCAATAGCTATTGTTCATTGAATTACGTCCGTCTTTGCAAGACGGACGTAGTTCTGGATCCGGCCCCATATCTGTAAGTTATGCAGTGTTGACCAACCAGTAAGCATAAGGTGCGTTAATACAACAGCAATTGCAGGCAATAATAATTTATAAATACCATAATAAATGTGTCTGCTTCCAGCACAGTAACCGTGTTTTCTCATAGAGATCGCTATGTCTAATTGAACTTTTCCAGTTTTGTAGATGGCTTTCACTATAGCACTGTTTTTCACTGACAAAGGAACTATGTAAGAGATAATAGACATTTTATTTATAAATAGATGCATACAAATCGCTATGACATTTACCCTCCCTAACTAAGGTAATCAGAATTTTCAGAAGCGGGAATACAAACAAAAAAAATATTATCTATTATCCACCTGTACAAACCTGTTGCTTAACCTAAGAGCTAGTATGTCAGCAATGTTGATTAATGTCTTCAGGCTAATTCTCTGTTATGACTTGAAAAGATATATTGTAAAATGAATCTGTCAATATTATTTGTATCTGGTACTGAAGTTTTATTGAAGAGTTGCTTCTCTGCTGTAGTGTAAATGAATATTAGGGTGTGGGTCCCCGTTGCGAATGGCGCTATTTTGATAGAACTGTTCTCTCCCAACCAGTACCGAACTGACTGTGAAATCGATTGCTTCTGGCAAAGCAATCAGTCCCTGGAGCACCATGTTCGTATGGTAAGTATCCCCAACCTGATCCCTAATCCTCCCCCTAACCCTCCCCTTCTAAACCACCCTTCCCTGCAGCCTGACCCTAACCCCCACTTCCCTGCAGCTGATCCTAACCCTAACCCTCCCCTTCCACAGCCCTAAACCTAACCCTTCCCCTGACACAAAATGTCAGTCCCTGGAGAGGTTACTCAACTCTCCTGCGGTGGGTCTGGTGTAATTTCCGAAAACGAATGAGTGAGAATGCTGATCGGCAAACTCACCCATACAGAAAAAAAATCTAAAATGGCTGCTATTCCAAATAGAGACAGCCATAAAAGAACTTGTGGCTGTCTCTACTTCGGAAAGCGGAGTTTCGTTGTGGGGACTTCTACTGATGAATATCAGATATACCTCCTTATAATACTTACTATAAGCACATTAAATGTGCCCACTTCTGGATTCTGTAGCTGCAGTGACAGGTGTTGCCTAATAGGAGTGTGGGTCACCGCTGAGACCCCATTTCTGAAAAGGGAGCTAAGAAACTTCCTGCCCCGCCACAGACAGGTAATCCCTGCTTTTCATTTTCCCAACCCCAACCCTTATGCTATTTCTTACCCTAACCTCCCCTCCCTTCCATTACCTTAACCCTAACCGTCCTTTCCCTGCAGCCTAACCCTAAGACCCTCTTTCTCCCATTCCCTTCACTGCAGCCTAACTCTCAGACTACCCTAGTAAAATACATCCCCTCCCTTGCACTAACCTGTCTGGTCATCACAGCAGCGGGAGCCGTCGGGTCCAGCACCGGATCTCCGGCTGGAGTTTTGAAATGAAGGAATGTTCTAAAATACACACAACTAGCTAACGGCAGTGAAAACATCTAATAAGGGATTTTGCAGCGATGCAAGTAACCCGTCTAGTAGTACTCTGACCCCAACGTTTTGTTGCTGTAGATCTATTTTATGTTGGTTGTAAATGATGTACTGTAATTTTTCAGGTTGTTTTTTTGGGGATAAAAATGTTATGTAACAGCATGTCCTAAACGGGGATTCACTACTGTTAAATGCAATTGCGTATACACCCTAATTATCATGTTTAGCGGTAACTTCTACTATTACAAAGTTATAATGATTCTTGGAATTTAAAGTTGTTTTTTATTGCATACATTTTTTTTTCATATTGTACTGTATATTGTCTGCGTCTGTATACATTTTAGCCTAAGAATTACAAATGTATATGAATAATGCTTTAATTTAGAGACTGGTGTTATATTCTAATGATATCCCTAAACTAGTCTAAAGGCAAGGAAAGAATAGAATGTCAGTCACACTTTCTTAAAAATCTTAATCTTTAAAAGTGACTATGCCTGTTTGAGAATTCGTCTATCTGCACTACTGTTCTCTAAGATTTCCACACAATTTGAGACAGTAGCCCTGTACTCACCTGGGTGTAAGTTACTGTGGAAGGTAGATTTTAAACTTATGTCCATCCTGTACCCCAAACACTAAAGTGGTTCACAAATATTGATATATTCAGTGCTGAAAGTGTGATTCCCCAGAGTTGACAAACTTGACTTATGTACCGAATTACAGGTACCAATATTATCTCCTGATCAGTGGTCATTGTGTTCCCCCTAATAAACAAATTTACTATTAGTGTATTTTGGCCACTTGTGTTGATTAACCAGGTGCAGTTCCTGAAGATTAGATAATAAATTTGCATATCGTCAGGTCATCATCCAGCTAAATCTTCTGCCAATTCTGTCTGACTCCTAAAAGACAAGAATCAGATATTGATTGGCATCTGTGAACATTTGAAAGACAAACAATTTGTGGTTTGCAGCCACTTAGAGCATGTTGTGTTCAGGATATATCTGCATTGTTAATACTTTATATATTTTACAAGAAATAATTATAAAAAAAGTTCTAGATGTGGATGAACCCTTTTTAACCTTGATGTGATTTATTTCCTTTCTAAACACTAGAGAAGTAGGAGGTACTGTCTGATAGGCCTTTAGCCATGACGTTCAGCATGGCTTGTAATGTGAGAGTCCGTTCTCTGTAATCTTGGAATAGTTGCATTAATCTCAAATCCCAGAATACCTGTAGCAATGCACACAGTATTGGTATATTCCAGTAACTTTAAAAAAAGTTTTATAATATTTTATATTATTAGAGAAAATAGTTGAAATTAACCTTTGACTAAATGGGTATGGTTATTAGTTACTGTACATTTCTTGCTGATAAGAAAATGTTGTGTCGATGAACCTCTCAATTTCCCTTCAAATAGCCAATAAAAACCCAATTTAAAATTGATTTGGTTCAAGTTTTGAAAGCCATTTAAATGCTGAGAGATGGCTGATGGGAACTGAACAATGTGTCTGCAGCCTGGAGTTGAACTTAAGAAACCTTATAAAATGAGCAAGAGGAACCGCAAAGGGATAGGAGAAATGATGTAAGCTAAAGAGAGGAGAGAAAAGGTTCTGTAAGGAGAAAGCAGAACTGATTGTAAAGGAGCCTATTCAGAATGGGAAAAGAGCGGAATTATTGCGAACAGAACAATAAAAGAGGAATAAAAGGAAGGAATGAAAAACAAAATAAGATCAGTGTTAAAGGAGGAAAAGTTCAGGAACCAGCGTA
Organism: Limnodynastes dumerilii; assembly: GCA_011038615.1. NCBI lineage: Eukaryota > Metazoa > Chordata > Amphibia > Anura > Limnodynastidae > Limnodynastes > Limnodynastes dumerilii. The sequence continues at coordinate 44,620 of WWET01000720.1, forward strand.
CAGGACATGGAAAGTTCTTGAATAGAGGATAAATAGAAGATGAGAGGAAGAATACCCAGAATCAGAGTATAGCATGGTATGGTAACATAGCACAGTACAACTGACAACATCCCCTGGTAAAAGCCACTGGTAGGAGAGAGTGAAAGGAAGGAAGATTATATAGATATAGAAACTGACAAGTTCAATAAAACAGGAGTCCACAGGAATCTATTATCTGCAAACGTCATTTTACTACGGAACAGGAGAGCGCCACCTAGCAACAGTTAGTGAAAGTGACGTCAGCCTTCCCAGCAATATGCTGATAAAATATCTGTGAAAAATAAACTTTGAACAGCTGAGATTGCTAAAGCTGTGTCTGTCAGATTTTCAGGAACGCTGAATATGGCGATCCTGTCTAGAGCCAAATTCCTTAAATAACAAATGTGTAGAATCTGTAACTTAGGGACAAGCTTCATATATCAGTCTGCACTGAAACATCTGAATTACACACATCCAGAAGGTGTAAAGGTTTATTGCAATCATGGGATTAGCACTGTTGATTATGTGATCAGGGGATTGAAGTTAACAGTAGCCCCCTGAAGACTGGTGGAGTAAATTTCTGCAATGTTCCTGCATGTCTGTGTGACCATCTCTTATTCCCTTGAACAAATAGTTCTCCTAGATCATAGATTCCTGGAAAACTGGTTTGAGCTTTGGGAGGGGCTTCCGCCTTGTGACAACTTGTGCTTAGAGCCAGTAGCTGAAGTCACTAGGGCACTGATGGCCCCTGCAGGTGTTTGATAAAGGAGATACCAACAGGCTGGTAAACTCAACTACCCAGGTTCAATGCACCTCCTGTAGGTGAGTCCCTGACTTGGTAAATGCGTACTGATACAAGCTTGTGATACAGAATCATTTTTACATAAGCACCAGTCTAGAAACTTAAGGGGAGACATTAGCGGTGGATTGAGTGTGAGTCCCTGTTGTGAACGGCCCTACCGATATACCGACATAGCAATCGATCCCTGGAGTACCGAACACGGTGCTCCGAAAGGTGAAAAATAATTCTGAAACGCCTCTCATTCGAAATAGGGACAGCCGAAAAGCAATTTACGGCTGTCCCTATTCCGCAATGGGAGGATTTGCAGCAGGGACTTGCAACGCGGTGTATTCACTGGAAAATCTGATCTTGTTGACCTGATCCAATGTGTTTATCCAACGTATAAAATGAACAAAGTTCATTTAAACAATTAGATGATTAAAACTGAAGAGCAGCTTGTTTTTTCTGTTTGGGTGGATATCTATCTTTTTACTTTATGGTTCATAAAACCTTCCAGCGTTTGGTCTGTGGCTTCTGAATAATTGTCAAAGCATTTAAAGTATCTTTAATAAAGGCATTTCAAAGCTACTTTCAGCTACTTATAGGCTTCCGCTAGTAATTGCTGTGTAATAATTTAATACAGGTATAGGGGATAATTTTATGAAGACATGAAATCTACTGAATTTGTGCTGTTATGGAAAAAAAAAGACAAAAGCAAAAAACAGCAGCTATAGACAAAACAAAGTGCAGATCGCAACTCCCCTCCCCCCAAAACGCAACTTGCAAGTACAGACAAACTTGTTTGTTAAGCTCTGCTATTTCCCACCTGATTATAGTGTGGTCACCTTGGGTCATAGCAATGGTTTCATTCACTTACGTCAATTCTTTCTACGTCAGATGGTTAATGAAATAAGTGGACCTTACACATATTACTTAAGAAATTAGTGCTTGGTTTGCAAGATTGCCCTTATTCATGCTTGGATAATTATATTAACCGCTTGTACTTGGCTGATGTTCATATTCAATGTAGATAACTGATATCAAGTTACTTATTCCTAAATCTTTTTTCTGCTGTATTTCTTGTCTGCTTTGGTTTTTTTTTTATTATTATTTTTTTTGCAGGTAAGCTCATAAACCATTACAGACAGATCATGTAATCATATGCTATTCAACAAAAATACGTTTGTCACGTTTATCCATATCCTCTCTCTGCCCTTTTCCCATCACTTCCTGTCTACTCCCTTTTCTTTACATCTCTTAAGAAAAGGAACAATACTTGTTGAAATGTTATTAGTAGAATTGCAGCAGTAACAGCTTGTTGCTGAGCTTTGGATTTTCCATTTATGACTGCCTTGGAAGACAAACACACAAGCACAATTATCTGCATCCTATTTCATCTTTTTACCACTGGCCAAAAGAGACATGAAACATTCAGTGTTTTTACCGCATTATTTTTAAGGTTATTGTTGAGTTGTTGTTAATTCTCCAGTGCCAATCATACTTGTGATACGATGTCTCTTGCAATCATAAGTGGCATTGTAAGTTCTAATGGGCTTGTTAGTTAATGTGCACACACTATACCAATTTAGATCATCATCTCTCCCAACTATCTGCTGAAATAATTGCGTTTCCAGAAACCATGTCCAGGCATCTGCCTATGCTGTACAGAGCACTGACAGGAAATATTGGACAGATGGATATACTTCTGTACACATTATACACATTTGTCAGATTTCATACCATCGGTGATTGTTGTTTTTACAAAATGGCAAATCCTTTGTTTTCATGCGAGAGAGACCATTTTCAGGTTAAAAAGGAAGGCATCGACATTTGCAAAGCTATGATCGCTATGGAAACCATGGTGATCAATAACTTCAGAACCCTCGTTTGCCGGCCTGTTTTAATGAACGCTGGCTGGCAGATCACGATACTAAATGTCTGTGGTGGCATTAAAGTAAGTATTCCAGTATTCCTCCTTATATACCCCCTTTTCCTCCCCCTAATAGCTGTTATTAGGAGAGGGAAGGGGGGGGGGGGGATATAGAGGGAGACTGCTGGAATACAGAGAATGTCCGTGTAAATTTAAAAAAAATAATATATGAACGAGAAACACCAATGGGTATTCTGGTGGGCAAAAGAACAAGATAAAAGCGCAAAATCATGCGCCGCGTCTCTTACTCTGAAGCTAAACCCCGGCGCATGTGCGGTGGCTTATACTTTTGGGAGAGTCTGATCTCTTGCGACAAGTTGTAAAGTGGGTGGGACAGCGGGACAGTCTTCCGAAAGCAGAATCGGGACCGCTGGGAGGCATGTTATAGGTGTGTACCAAATTGGCGGGAAACTTCATGTCGGCATGGTTTTTGCATTGCAATCTATTTTTTCTTGGCTAGTTGACATAAATGAGCATTACATTATTGTTAATGTACTAAAAATTTGAAGTCACTCTTTTACTGTGCATTAGTTCAGTGTGTCTAAGGTCATAGTCTGCTATATATGACAGTGATAGCCCCATTTTTAAAAAAAAACTAATCTCTTTATAGTGTTTTTTTTTTTGGTGGTTTTAAACTACCACTGTTTTATTCGTAATACTTTACCTAGATTTATTTGTTTTGAGTTGTTGCTGCAACATTTCCATTTAGTTGGCCTCTAATTAAAGAACAAATAAAAAATTAGACCGTTGTTTGATTCAGTTGTTAAACTTTGCAGAGGTGAAAGGTTCTGTTACCTCCTGACATGAAGCCAGGTTGCCAATTCTATGTTAAACTTCAAACCTTATCCACAGCTGCTATTCAGTGTGACATTATATATTTTTATCACTAAAGATAAAACACAAGTAACCTGATGTGAAATGGCTTCTTATACCATTCACATCTTTCCTTTACTTTGACTGAGCTTGATGTGTTTGACTTTCTGCTGACATTTCCTGTGCAGCTAAATGTGAAATATTGTTCTGTTGCCAGACACTGAAAAGTTTTCATCAGGAGGCTAACTGCAGTGTCCTTCTGCAATTATAGACTTGCAGCAAAGCCTCACAATAATGTGCTGCATTTACCAGCTACATACTTCTGCTTCTATGCAAGACTGTCATCCACAGACTGGAGTTATATCTAGGTGTTTTCTGTAGATGCCATTTATACTTTATATTATTTTTTCCTTTTATCTGAGTTTTACTTTCAGGGTTCAATAATTTTGGGATAACATTTTTATGCAGATAGAGCTGTATTGGAGCTGTTATTACATTACGTGGCAAGTATTTATATTTAAAATACATAAATGGCTGAATGAATGGATACATGAATAAAAAAATGCTTTGTAATAGAACTGCTAGGCAAAAGATTTACACATTGTACACAGCTTTATATTTGTTGTATTGTGTCCAGTCGCCTTCTTATCAAATCATACAAACATTGTAGGTTAGTTTTATTTATTCGTTGGAAGAGAACAGACTTTGTTAAAAGAAACCGTAGATTTCTAAAGAAATTTTCTGAGAATTTAATATCAAGTTACATAGAAACATAAAAAAGTGACGGCAGATAAGAGCCACATGGCCGATCCATCGTCCATATTTACTCTCAATTTAGTTTACAATTTAGGATATCCTTATATTTATCTCAAACATGTTTAAACTGTTCTACTGTGTTAGCCTCAACCACTTCAGACGGGAGGCTATTCCACTTCTCTATCACCCTTTCAGTGAAGTCATTTTTCCGCACATTTCCTCTGAATCTTCCACCCTCCAGTTTCTATTCATGCCCTCGTGTTCCATTAAACCTCTTCTTTTGAAAAATGCCCCCTCCTCCACATTTGATATATTTGAAAGCTGCTATCATATCTCCCCCTCTTCCTTCTCTGCTCCAAGCTATACATGTTTAGTTCCTCTAGCCTTTCCTGGTCTGATTGGTGACAGGTCATGGACCATTTTAGTTGCTCTTCCTTACACAGTCTCTAATGTATTTATGTCTTTCTGGAGATATGGCCCAGTTTAGCTGGGTACACACCTATGAAATCATGCATGAGATGCAATGCTCCTACTATCCTTTTGATTGCAAGACCCTATTCACGGGTACACACTATACCAAAGTGCCAGCAGATCTGAGATCTTCATCTCTCTGAAACATCTGCAGAAACTGTTTTGGCAATGTACCATTGGTGATCATGATTTTTAGGACGTTCATAAAACAAAATAACCTTTTTATACTTAAAAATCAAAATCCTGGGAGTGTACACACTTTTACAATATTGTTGCAAATGTTCTGAATTTGTATAATTATCACATAATTTTTGCAAAGGTGTTTAACCAGTGTTACTGAATTTTCAGATACCAAAAGATTACCCAAGAGCAGTTGAGGTCAGTGAGATGTAACAAAGTAGGACAGATACCCCTTGTACTTGGTGCCCACCCAAGTGAAACCAGCCAACCAGAACATGCTACCCTATCATTTATGCCCGCCCCCAGCACCTGATAATGCCCTATCTGATAGGTCTGATGCCCAACCATAATACCTTTAAGTGTTGTGTTTTAAGTCAACGTAGCTCTACCTCCTTCCCCATTGTGCCACTTGTAACGGAACCCTTACTGCTACCATGCCCTATGCCCCATCTGAAAGAAAAAACAAGATTATCTTATACAATCGAACAACTGTAAAGGGCAGGATTGAAAGTTCTCAGCTAAGAGAACTACCTCCTTTTAGACGACTCTTAAATAACCCTTAACCCACCGCTCCCCAAGCCGGCTATTCCCCTGCCCCATCTAAAACACATATATATTGATGCTTTCCCTAACAATCCTGACTTTCCTGTTACCTAGCGACCTCCATACTGCCCCTTATGGATCTTTGGGCTTATGTGCCCATTATGCATTATTATGCAACCAGTTGTGATTAGCATGGGTGTAACCTGCAAAAACGGATAACGATATCCGAACAAATGGTTCTGCTGCAAATGGACTTCTAAAAGAAAATGTCATTGTATAATAATGAATCTATATTGACTGGTGTAATCGATCAGTGTGATATTCCAGATGAATAAATAATACAGATAAAACAAACGCCATTAACTTGATTTCCAAAAATAATTTATTCAGTAAGTTTCCCTGAAATGAAAGTTCTTTTACATGACTTGTGTAGCCATTACTGATCCCTTCTGTAGCTCAGGAACTTCATTTGATTAGGAGTGATTGAATGATTGCTTTCTCTTTTCAAGGCTCTTCAGTGCGGGTTCTCACGGTATGCATTATCCTCCATTACTGTAGCACTCACATCCTGAAGTCCTTGGATTGTTTCACTTCTGTTTAATTCCCATTTGCTATAAACAGACCTAGTTGGTAAAATGTTTTTTTTTTGTGTGTGTCTAGTTAGATGTTGCAATACTCGGCATAAATGATCTTTTCAAAACATCCTCTTTCATAAGCACTTCTTTAAGAGATACAGGATATTCTTCAGTCTAAGAAAGTACAGAGGAGCTTCCAGTTGTACGAATTGCCCATTTGGCTTGGCTTGTGTTAACAAAGCTGTGGTGTATTATAAATGTGCATACGTTCTATCTCCAGAGACTCCCACTTGGTTGATGTTAACAATACTGTTCAGTGGTGCTTTTCAGTTTTATTGAAAATTTGTCGAGGAAGACAAGTTTTCTCCCCTTGCGACGGCTCTCGTGAACTGCTTGGGATTTCGTAAGCTGCCTGTGTTTGCTCTATGGTATGTTATACTGTGCTTTACCTCTAAATTTCTACTGCATTTTAGAATATTATTTCCAGGATTTTGGGTGGTATGTGTGCATGTGTTGTAGCAATGTTATACTATGTATACTTACCTAATGTTTATATTAGAACCACATGTCATCTGAAATCCAAAGATGTTTTTTTTCTTTAAATGAATGAAATTGGCATATAGATGGAAATTAAAAAAATTAAACCATATAAGAAAGAGAGACAAGGACAGTAAAGAGCATGATGTATGAGAAAAAAAGAGACAGTTCAGATCTTCGCAATATATATGTCAGGGAGATTATATGATGATGATGATTATTTTTTCTAATTCTAAGTAGGATATTTTATTCACAATATAGCTATATAGACATAAGTTCACATGCTACTCTATGGCATCTCCTGTTCTTAAGACCTAGCCTGCCTACCTACCCAGCAAAATGTGTAGCTATAGGATCGAATCCAAACCTCTGCTTCTTTTGTACTTGGAGCTCCCCGAAGCCAGACTCCCACTGTGGCCTCTGTCCCATATGACTGAGGGGAGACTGTGTAAGCTTATTCGAGGCGGATGCTACCCTAATATTTCTACACTGTTCCATAAAATAGGGATGAAAATCAAGTTTAGGCATAATGGGGTAGATCCAGAACTACGTCCGTCTTCCATAGTCTTTTAGACCGCATATACGCAATCTACATATCCAAACGATACGCAGATTACGTACAATAGCTGCTACGCATGCGCAGTAGCCATTGTTCATTGAATTACGTCCATCTATTGAAGACGGACGTAGTTCTGGATCCGGGCCAATGGCTGCAAACACGCTCCTACTTTAGAATGGAAATACCTTACACCTACGTGCATGCCTTATGGAACCTCCCCTTTCATCAAAAATACTTTCAGCATGGAAATCTAGATCCTGAGGATGCGGATCCATGCTAGCAGTCTGCTGTACACACATGCACGGTCACCAAATGCCTCAATTTTTCGCTTAAAGGGCTGTATCCAGACATAATGCTTGATTTTTGATCCACAGCACTGAACACCTATGTGCGGATGGTGAATCCGTGCACAGGATCCTACCTTAAGTATTCTGCATGCATTTGCATGTGTGCAGAATACTGGATTGTACATAAGAGCTTAGCCAAGCCTTTACTGTGCAATTTACATGCCTATGCCCCCCATGTGTATCCTGTTGCATGGGGGTGGGCATACCCTCTGTGCAGGGGCTGATTTCCTTGCGTTTCTATGCATGCACAGTACTAATGCTCAGCTTACCTCCATACCTAGCGTACGGAAGTCAGCTGGTTTTCTTAGACGTGGATCTAGCCCGCAAAGGCGTATCTGCTCTTCATGCTGTGTATAACTTTCAACAAATGTCAATTTTCTAGGTTCATAACATGGGAATCCAGCATTTCATATTGTTTATAGAGGGGTATTGCATAGCTGCAATATTTTTTAACATTAGTAAGATGCTGAAATATAGACTCCAAAGTAGATTAGGTTTATCAAACTAGCATCCAATTTGATGTATAGATAGGAAAATCTGTCTGGTTCAGCCTGGTAATATGCTCTCTATCAGTCCACTATACTGTACAATAAGAATAGCTCCCCCCTCCTGTTAGCACTCGCACCTGTCTGGCTGTCGGGAATTCATTGGTATCAGAGGCGGAACTAGCAGGTTGTGGGCCCAGGTGCAAAAAATATGCTTTGGCCCTGATAATATTCCAGGTATCCCGGTGGGGAGCTTCAGCAGTGCGGTGATAACACCTGTGGGCCCTTGTATCAGCATGGGCCCCGGTGCTGCAGCACCTGTTGCACCAATGGTAGTTCCGCCATTGATTGGTATACAAATCAGTATGGGAGTGTGGATCTTGAGGGTCCAGATCTTTATTGCACTCACAGCACGAGCCAATTCACAAAAAAAGATCTCTTTTGAAACCGGTTCTTTATTACTACATTAGTTTTGGGAGAATTGGGTAATGTGTTTGGTTGGTTTGTGCATATGTGGGTGTCCTCTCTTCTATCAGTGTGAATATAGAGGTCATTTGTTTGGTTTTTGTTTAATAAGTTTTTACCTTTTATGAAGCTACAGAAAAGGATAATAAGATGTGGCAGATCACATTAATGCCTGGCTTGGTGTTTATAGCATCTTAGGCACAGTAAAATGCATATGTTATTTATGCATACCTGAGCACTGCTTACCTTAATAAAGTGTGTTGTATTGGACATCACCAGAGACCTTTGCTGGTTTCCAGTTTATGTCAGGTGAGCAATTCCCTCAGGAGACTACTTGAACCCACAATGCATTTCCTCCAAAGAAAAACACTCTTCTTAAGTTGAGGTTCCGTAACGTGTTAAACAATGCCACATTTTGCAGGGCATCTTACCCATAGGTCCACCACAAACATGAAAGTGAATATCAATCCGCTGGCAGCACCAACAAACATCTATCGATAATAACCACTGAGGGAAGTTTGTTCCTCTTCTACCTAAAAAGAACAGTCTGCTTGCCCAGTGCCCATATTGAACTTACAGTGTTGTAAGTGTACAGGTAAAAGCTCAGCCTTTGAATGGGGGCACATATCTTACCACTTGGCTACTCCTCTGGAGTTTGTATTTAAGCAACAAGTTAAAGTTCTGAAAACTTTTTAATTTTGTTTCATGATATTAAAATTTACTTATAGGTCCTACCTCTATATAAAATGTTTGTTTCAATGAATTACTGATTCCAAATTGTGCTATGAACTAGGACTCTTTTCTGCATGGCACAATGCAGTGCTTATGTCTGCCCAATGCTACTTTCCAAAATCTGTTGACAAAGAAATGACCGTAAATTACACAGTTGTTAATGATGCCGTATTTACAAAATCGCCATCAAGCTGATCAGAACATAATTCTTTGTCATCTGGTGCTAGATTACTAAAAATTCTGTGCTGTGTTAATTACCAAATGTGATTATAATCTCACAGAAGTTGTTTTTTTTAACAGTTATTAATCTGTGCCAAAATGTATATTTATTTGTGTTTGTTTTTCTTCTCAAGTTAATATTTTTAGATCTCTGTTAAAATTTTCCTTCCGTTGGCAAACCGTGATTTATCTTCTTTTTGAGGAGACGTGTTGAATTTTAAATTATTTTTGAAAATGTGCTGGTGCCAATGAAAACAAAGGTGTATTTGAAGTCTGAAAATATCTGTAGTGATATATAAACAAGTTCTCAACCTTGGTGTACAACAATAACTAAAATAAACAATAGCCAGCATCTATCTAATACACAGAGCTCCCTCTTGCTGTACACCATAGTTTCCCAACAAAATCCCTAATGTAGTAAAAGCTTGAAATTAATAGCATCTGTTATTTAGATTGTAAGCTTGTTAGCTCCCAGTTTGTTGTTGTTATCCTACCAGTTCCCTAATACCCCAGATTGCCACTAAACTTAGACACAGAAAAAAGATGCGGTTTTTGTCAAACACCCGGCAAATCATCCGACAATAACCTGGGTTGAAAAACTTGGATTATTGTTGGGCTGGAATGTGAAAGCGGTACAGGCATGTGCCGAGTCAAATTTTGTGTCAATTGTGTATTAAAACATAATTTTATAAACAAAAATAAAATCAATATATATAAATGGGGCTGCTCTGTGTTTCTTTGTGTCTTAGGGGGTGCCTTGAAATATGAAGACACTAGGGGCCCGTTTTTTCTAAGCTGCAGCTTTGGAAATGTGGAGATGTTGCCGATAGCAATCAATCATATTCTAGCTGACATTCTCTAGTATGTAATAGAAAAGTGAGAGCTAGAATCTGATCAAACATGAGCAGCTGTTGGGCACTAGGAAATAGCTTGGCATAAGTTGGATAGGGAAA
>WWET01000720.1:55195-72544 GCA_011038615.1 Limnodynastes dumerilii
GGAAAGAATCTACTAAAAATTACAGCCAATTGGAACTGGCTGGGAGCGAATGGTCCTATCAAAATAGGGCCGTTCGCTACGGAGACCAACACCCACCCAAAAGACAGAGCTGAAAATGTGATCCTACTTAGAGCAATATATTGAATCTCTCGATTTTGACCATAAGAAACTTGAAACTAAAAGTAATAGTATATTTTCAGGTTGTTATATATATATTAACTTTCCTTTGTGCTTTAAGGGTACAATCAATCACAAATGTATTAGGATGTTTCCACCAGTAATAAAATAAAAATAAATGATATCTGTTTTTAACTGAATTGGAAGGCTTTTGAAATGTTATCTTTTCATTTTTTGTTTTGAAGTTTTCTGTAACATATATATTTAATATATTTATGAAGTGTGCCAGTGCTGATCAACATTCTAGGAACCCAACTTGCGGACACCTTGTGCAGTTCCATCTTTTCAGTCAATATGACTTGAATTTGTTGGCATTTTACAGCATGCTCACTCCCAAAGGGCATCCATCTCTGGCACGATGCATAAGTGCCTTCCTCATCTGAATTCACAGCACCGCTTTTTCATGGCACTATGTGATGGAGCAAACTCCCTTAATATGTATTGCAAGTCTGTGTGAATATCGGTAGGCGTCATCTACATTTGCAGATGATGGCTCAAATTTCCGTATTCTCCATTTTTGACTTTAAGTGATGTTGTTACGTTTATTTTTCAATATCTGCAAAAATAAAAGAATTGTGCTGTAATTTTAAAGTTCTGCAAAGACCCCAATACATACATACAAAACAATCAATACAGGGTAACATTTGCTACTACGTTAGCACACAGATTTTTGAATCCACCTTTGTATACAGTAGAAACTTGTGACCTTGAATGAAGTTTTTAATGAGGTAAATAATATGCATTTTAATCACTATTGATTAGCTGCTTATTTTTCATTTGTATTAGCCGTTCAAAAAAACACCCTCAACTTTATAATATACACAGATGTTGTTCTGCAAAGAAGAGAAATAGCGCCCAAAAATAGAGATTTATATATCAATCCAATAGATATTTACAGCAGCTTTAAAGAAAGACAGATGATTAATCGAGGACTTAGACGTCAGTTATGTGGTCAGTCACTGTATGTGAGGGTATTCCTTGTCCTAATAATGGTTTTTTTTTTGAGCAGTGAAGTTCCGCAATCCACTGGGAAAAAACCTTCTCCATATACAGAGGTTTAGTGTAAAGAAGAGGTACTCAGAGAATGTGTGAGCTATGGCGTTTCTTCACCCACCAGTAGTGATGAGTCAGGGAAGCTTTGCCTGGATCGGGGGACAAGTTCAAGTGGGATAAAGATAAACCAATTGTAGTTTTTTTTTAACAGACAGATTCTTCCCTAAGAAGAAAACATTTTTTACTTTCTTGAAGATTAATAATTGATTCCTGCAGTTCCAAGTGGAATCTTACTGTCCTGATACTCTGTAGAGTAGTAAGAGCTGGCAGGGAAGAAGTGGGCGATATGTACATTGGGCTGGATCCAGACCTTGTTAAGTGCATGAACTTAGTTACACCTGGGCTAAACCATGTTGGTTTCAGGGGAGCCATCTGATTTCAGGGGAGTCATATTTTATCTGCTGCAAACTGTATTAGAGTTGAGGTGATGTTTCCTATCCCAAGTCTAAATAACAGTGTGATGGTAAAGCTGGTCAGTATCTGTATCTGTAAGCAATTTAAAGATATATCCCTGCATGCAAAGAATACAATTAACTTGACTCCCCCTGAATTCAACATGGTTTAGCCCAGGTGTAACTAAGTTAATGCACTTAACAAGGATCTGTCTAGATGCTTGAAAAGCCAAGACATGTTACCCTGAAGGAAAACACAGCCCGAAAACCACCCTGACATCCACATCACTATTTTTAACATTTAATTTATTTACTCTGAATGCTAAATGTCACTCAGACTGCCCACAGTCTCCAAAATAGCAAGAAATGTCCTCAGATCACAGATGTACATATTAGACATATTATATGCATACTCCTTACATCTCTCCATGTAAATGGCCATCAGGTCTACCCAGAGCTGCACATTAGATGTCAGTTATACAACAATACACACACACATGCACACATATATGCACATGCTTTTTCATTTCCCTCACATGAATGCTTGCTCACACCTCACCTGAGTGATTTCTCATGCTATATGTCCTGCTCACCTCCCCTGCTTACCATTGCATCTGCAGCATGCCTTCTGTTCTCCTCCCCCTTGGTGCAAGCACCCAGATCACCTGCTGTAGGTGGTAAACCCCTGCACGTATACACCCTGTATCAGCCAATCTGGTCTTCTAGCTATTTTTTTCTCCAGTCCGTTCCTCTCCGTGTTCACAGCATCAGGAGGAGTGGGATGAACTTGTGTAATTGCTAGTGAGGACAACAGATATGCAGCAAGGAGTGGAGGTAAGAAGAGCTACAGAGTTAGATTGGAAGCTGTAACAAAATGATTTCCATGTATTTATAAACTACAGTACATGCAATGGCCCTATACAGAGGACATATGGAGCTGCTCAGTAGTAGTGGGTGGCATGCAACCAGTCATTGAGGAAGTGTTAACAGTAAACCCGTGATTGTGTTGTAGTGTAATCACATTTATTTTTGTGGTTCATTTATACTTTTAATTAAATTATATTTTTCCTACAATTCCAATGTTTATTTGTCTCTCTACTCTACTAATTAATCTTACCATATCTTACCATATCTTTTATTCTATTAAAGCAATATTCAACTCTTTGTTTAATGCAATTATAAAACAAATATTCACAGATTATTATGCACTGTGCTGTCTATTACACACCAGTTTCTGAGAATTCCCTTCTTTACTATCATAATATACTTTGCCTAAATAGCTTTTGAAAATTCTGTTTGATAACCCTACGTCTCTTGACCCCTAGTGAACTTTAAGTCCTACTAAGCAAAAAGAACAAAGCTGATCCCATATGTAAAGATGGCTTGTACAGTTATCTCTATATCATAACAAGCACATAAGATAATGAGACGGTTATTTATCTACCTGCCTGCGAGTCATTGCCCTCTGACTGCAGTGATTGATTCTTCAGTGGCTATACACAAATGCTTAGACGGGCTTTATCATTCACCATGCAATACATATCACATGATTGTTATCAGGTTTGTCCATAAGTGTGGTAGGAAAATGATGGGCACCTACTCCACTCCCTACTTACATTTTTCTATATATGGCATTCAGACAACCCAGCCCTCACCCTTCCTTCTTCAGTTTCCTGGGTTCCTCTTTAGTTCTTTTTTCCATTCTTCACTCTGTCACTCAGGTCTTCTCTCTCACAGAAATTGTTGCTATTTTGCAATTTGATGTCATGGACAAGGAGCTAAGTGGAGAGCAGGGTGATGTCTTCATAAGGCTTTAGACCCAATGCTGCTGGATGCTGTGATGATGATGGTGAGTCAAGGAAAGTTGAGGAGCAGACCGTGCAAGAACTGGTTGGTAGTGATGGGCCTGTCGAGCCCTCGACACTTGCCTTTTTTTCCCCTCTATCCTTACTGGTCATGCTTGCGTGATCCAACTATTTGTTGTCTGTTTACAGCAAGAAAGTCTGATGGATACAGGAAAAAATGCACCTTACAACCAATACCTTATGTCATGTTTTTAATTTCAATTATTCCTACTTATGTCAATGTTTGCTGTGTGACAAGAGACTGCTGTTTTCAGAACTGACAATTTAATGCAGTGTAGTAGGTTAGAGAACTACAGAAATATAATTAAACAGCAATCTTACAGATAATGGGCCTGATCCAGAACTACGCCTCGGAGTGATTTTACGCGTGGCAGAGACGTAAAATCGCTGTTTTGTACGCACTGCGCATGCCCACCATAGAAAATACGCACATTAACGTAGCGTAATTGTGAACGTATGGGCCATTCACGTATGTGTCACGTAAATACTTACGTGTGGGCGTGCCAATTTTACGTTACTCCAAATTACGTGTGAATTACGTGAAGTAGGCGGGGGGTTGTATTTAAAGTGTACAGTATGGGCGTGCTTAGCTGCGTAAATTCGTTCAGCCCATACGTACGTGTGCGTATGACTGCGGTTACGTTGGAAAAAGTTAAGGTAGGGTTTGGAAAGCGTATCTTGCCAAAATACGTCCGTGCAAGGGGTCTGTCGAGGGGAGTGTAACGAATTTACGCGCACGAAAATACGCTCCGCGAATAAACGTACGGCAAACGTAGTTCTGGATCTACCCCAATGTTCTCTTTCTTTAAATATTAATGTGAATTCCCTTTTACTGATTGATTTGTACAATCCTCTCTGGAGGTAAAGCAGCTTTCTCAGACAAGGGGCCGGATCCAGAACTACGTCCGTCTTCCATAGACTGATGTAATTCACTGAACAATAGCTACTGCGCATGCATAGTAGCTATTGTACGGAATTTGCGTATCGTTTCGATACGTAGATTGCGTATATGCGGTCTTTTTGAAACAATACGCAGATTACGTAGAATAGCTACTACGCATGCACAGTAGCTATTGTTCAGTGAATTACGTCCATCTATGGAAGACGGACGTAGTTCTGGATCTATCCCAAGGTCCTCAGGATGCCTGAGAATAAAGGAGGTGGAAGATTGTGACAGTTCAAACAGAGCTCATAGTGACTTGCTCCTGTGACCTGTTGCCATGATAGTCTAGATCAGAATTATAAATCACTAATCATAGCTTAATAAAAAATAAAAATCGGAGGGGAAAGTGGTAAATACCTACACTGGGGCTGGTCCAGCGCCGCACTTAAACCTTTCCAAAGCAATACCATGTTGAAATATAAAGGGATGCAAATTTAAATTGTAAAGGCAAAAATTAAACATAAAGTTATACAATATGTGATTTCTATAAGTAAAGTATTTTCCTACATGCAATAGAATGCTAATTAATTATGACCCCTTACTTTGCAAAATGGTTATTCTTATTGTAAGTCGCAGGAGATTTTTTACACAAGATTCTTTTTTTTTCCAAATCTTTAAATGAAAGTTCAGTACCCCAAATACAAATTGTAACTAGTATAACTTTAAAATAGATGTGCTTGTTTGTTTGTTTGTTTGTTTTTTTGCATTTTTTAGAGTTTTTCTTTTTCCCCAATAAATTATAACGTTAAGCAGGAAAGTCACCAAAAATGGACTAGAGAGCTAAATATAGACATGATCTGCACTGTTCTCCCATGTCTTCATTTTCTATTGTATTATCATCTAGGTACTATGTATATGCACATCTCTATAATTACTTTGTCTCTGCAGTGCTGAATTGCAATTGGTGTTTTCCTGAAACATAAAATGGAACATAGCAATTAAATGAGCCTTTCTTCCTTTCAAAGCTGTAAGTCATGTTATTCTTACCCTGCCTCTAATATTCGCTGCATAATGGGAGTTTTTATAGGCTCCTAATGTATTCACTCCGGTTGCTGATGAGGTACATCTCCAGTCCATTATTTAGTATATGAAAAGTGGTCTTGACTCACATTCTCTTTTCTTTCATTCAACTCTGGAAATGAGCATTGGAGAAATGGAGCCATAGTGACTTGACTGCTGTGTGAGTTTTTGGGCTGGCTTATTAGGTTCATTACTTGACAGTTCATCCAGTCAAGGCCTGTCATTATCTGACAAACAGATCAATAAAGCAAGTCATGAGGGCCATAAATCATGCTGCATGTTTTACCTCTAAACAATTGCAGGCAGAAAGCAAATCATCATAGAGCAAAAAACTAAAAAAAATTGTAAAAACATCAATGGAACAGGTATAGAGATCAATAAATTGCATCAACAATGAAATGCTTTGTCAAAGTAAAGTCCATCTCCAATCATGTAAAAAGCAGACTCAAATGTTTAAAATAGACAGCAGTACATAACGCATGGTCCATGCCAAGATATATGCCTCAGATAAACGCATCCATGCAAACCAACCGACAGCTATTTCGGGGCCCAACCGGACTCTGTCACCAGTGTGCAGGGATACTCCAAGAGATACAATGTGTACGGAGGTTTGAAAGCCAGCCAGAACACGTGTGCACACAATGGAAGTCCCAGAACTGTCCAAGGTACAGCCCCCTGTCAGCGTGGTGTCCAGTGATCAGCAGGACGCCACACACTGACAGAAGCAGTCACGAGTCATTGGCTTCACCGCTTGTTGATATACACAGCATGGGACGTAATCTGAAAAAACATGTTAAACAAATACATATGAATAAAGTAGAACTACAGAAAGCATGAGAGGTTGAACTCTTCATTCAATGGAGTCAGTGATTTAAACATATACATAAGCTTGGCCTCTTGATGCAGGAGGAGGACATCCTTATCACCCCTTCTCAGGGGTGAGATTTACAACAGGGGCATATATCGAAAAACACTATTGCACAAAGTGTCTTGCAACAGTCCATACTGTCCATAGTGTCAGAAGCTTTTTTATGTTCGAGCAATGGACTGCGATACACTCTTTTAGCATCCTTGTAGTCTTTCCAATATAAACCATCGATCAGGAATGGGTGACAACATATACTGCTTATTTTCTCAGACCGTTCAGTACAACTGTAAACTTTTTTCCAGTTATTGGATTGATAAAATAAAATCACCAGTGATGAGGATTTGGTAGTTACTGCATCCATTGCACTTATATACTCCCTTCTTTCAAGTCACCCAATGTTTAGAGGAAGTGGGTTTTAGATCAGTCTGCAAAAGAGTGTCTCTGTGGTTCATGCTTCTTCTGAATCTCACAAGGAGAGGTTACTGTCAGTGGCTAAAATGTGCCAATGTTTCATAAGAGATTTACAGCTAATGGGTGACACAGTTGAAAAGGTGGAACAGAAAACTGTCCTCTGCTCAGTTGATTTTGGTTTAGGCTTTTGTAACGGTACCTCTGTTGAAGGTCAGAATTTATACAGACAAGCCTTACCATCTGGGAAAAATGTAATCTTGTTTTTAACCGCTTAGGATGAAAACTGCTCACACTCTACATTGTATATCTATCTGTAGGTTTCCTAATAGGTAAAGTAGCAAAACCTTGTTCCATTTGTTGAATCGTAACATCCAGATAAGAAATGTCAACATCAAAATTAAGTGTAACTTTAGAGTATTCAAATTATTAAATTTAACAACAAATTTTACCAATTCAGCAACAGTTCCTTTCCAGTGCAAGTATAAGTCGTCAATAAATCTGACAAAGAAAAGAATAAACCTGGAATAAGTAACATCATTTAAAGTAAATTTCTTCTCATAGCTGCTCACAAAAAGTTTTGTGTTTGATGGGGCCATATTAGATCCCATCGCCATTCCCTTGAAAAGTAAATAAAATGCGTTAAAACATAAAGTAATATTTACTCAAAATAAACTTAACCAAGTTAAGCAAAAAAATCACATGGGGCCCTTAAAATTTGTAGAATCAACCGCTGTTCTAACAGCCTCCAGACCTTTAACATGAGGTATATTTGTATATAATTTCTAAAAAGCAAATAGTGCATTTGCATTTCTAAAAGGAATACATTTATTGCATGCATATGGTGGCAGAGTATAAAAAGTCAGTACACATACAGGTACACAAATGTTGGTGTACACCAAAAGACGAGCGTTAAATAATCAGACATCAATCAATTAATCAGTAAACTATCAGACATCAAAACTATGGTAACCTCTGGGGTGATTAGGAGGATCACAATGGGGGAATATTACCAATGTAGGTAAATGCCATTCCAAAAATAAGATGTAAGTGCGGACGTAGGCACTGTGTCTTAGCTGCATTGTATAGAATCAATAGCGGAATGCCCAATACAGGTTATATGTAAGTCCTTGTGTGGAGAAAGATACACACACACAAAGCTCCCTCCAGATGAATTAAGGTTATTTCAATTGTGAGGGTATCCCCACAGTTCTCCGGCTGGTAGGAAATAGTACTCTCTAATTTAAAGGCCAGCGAATGATGTTTATCAGATAGCCCAGGACATGGCTGCCGGATGGACCTTGCATTCTCCTTAAAGCTCTTGGTCCCCTCAGCCGGAATGATAGGGATAAACATCGCAACCGTCAATGTGACCAGAGGCAGGAGACCTAGAGACTCAATGGGAACTAAGGTGCTATCTCTCCTAGCAGCACAAATAAATTAACTGTCAGTGCTATTTAATTTTCTTTTCTAATTTTTTATTTATTGTTGAGTTTTAAAAAAACATCTATTTAATAAACTATAAAAATAACAGGAGCCGTCTAATTTATGTAGCATTTGCACCGCATGTGTTATTCAGTATGTACTGACTGTTCCTTAGCAGAAGAAATAGACTGTTTTATCTTGGGTATACACCTCCTCTGAATTGTGCATAAGTCATGGGAACATCGGAAATTACTTTTTATTTTTTAACTGTGGATGTTGTAGAAGAATGAATGGTGTATCAGTGGCACATAGTATGTGGTGTATCAAATATATAGCATGGGTGCTGTCTTCAGTTGACTTATTTAGAATATTTTGTTGAGCGGCATCTATTTTTGTACAAGATGCTTAGATAAATCTAGGGCAGTTTGTGTCACAGGAATTCTTCTTCCTTCTGGTTACATTTGTGCAGGAAAACGACTTAATTGTAACCATGTTTACATCACTTTTGTTACTGTTAGATCTTAGATTTCCTGTTTATAGCTATTGACACAATAAACTCCTATTCTTTCCTTTTATTTATATGTGCTGCAATAAAATAGATTTGAAAAGGTCTCAAATCTGTCTTTAATGCCACTTTATGGGTTTAAGGATAATACTTTATTTAAAAGTTGGGTTTACTAACCATTTATTCTTCTTTATTGAATTCTTAGAGAACAATGATGGGATGATTTCAGCTTCATATAGTAATTAATTTCATTGCACAGTTACATCTAGAAGTACAGCAGCTGAATGAGACCGTTAGGCCTAAATGTAATATTGAAACAATAAAATTGAAATGGTGCCGCAATGTAGACTAACTAGCAAGTGGTTTTTGCGTCAGTCATGTAAGTTAAGTTTTTTTTTAATCTAATGTTTAGATATTTTAGTATCATGGCTTTGGAACTTTTTTTTCTCTCCTCCCATTGTGACCATGGGCCTGATCCAGAGCTACGATGTAGCGCTGAGCGTACTAACGCTCAGCGTTACATCGCTGACTCCCTCTGGCACTCCCCCTGTGCGGGCGTATGGCCCCTTCCTTACGCCGGCTGAAGGCTACCATAACTTCAGCCGGCGTAAGGAAGGGGCCATACGCCCGCACAGGGGGAGTGCCAGGGGGAGTCAGCGATGTAACGCTGAGCGTTAGTACGCTCAGCGCTACATCGTAGCTCTGGATCAGGCCCATGGTCACAATGGGAGGAGAGAAAAAAAAGTTCCAAAGCCATGATACTAAAATATCTAAACATTAGATTAAAAAAAAACTTAACTTACATGACTGACGCAAAAACCACTTGCTAGTTAGTCTACATTGCGGCACCATTTCAATTTTATTGTTTCAATATTACATTTAGGCCTAACGGTCTCATTCAGCTGCTGTACTTCTAGATGTAACTGTGCAATGAAATTAATTACTATATGAAGCTGAAATCATCCCATCATTGTTCTCTAAGAATTCAATAAAGAAGAATAAATGGTTAGTAAACCCAACTTTTAAATAAAGTATTATCCTTAAACCCATAAAGTGGCATTAAAGACAGATTTGAGACCTTTTCAAATCTATTTTATTGCAGCACATATAAATAAAAGGAAAGAATAGGAGTTTATTGTGTCAATAGCTATAAACAGGAAATCTAAGATCTAACAGTAACAAAAGTGATGTAAACATGGTTACAATTAAGTCGTTTTCCTGCACAAATGTAACCAGAAGGAAGAAGAATTCCTGTGACACAAACTGCCCTAGATTTATCTAAGCATCTTGTACAAAAATAGATGCCGCTCAACAAAATATTCTAAATAAGTCAACTGAAGACAGCACCCATGCTATATATTTGATACACCACATACTATGTGCCACTGATACACCATTCATTCTTCTACAACATCCACAGTTAAAAAATAAAAAGTAATTTCCGATGTTCCCATGACTTATGCACAATTCAGAGGAGGTGTATACCCAAGATAAAACAGTCTATTTCTTCTGCTAAGGAACAGTCAGTACATACTGAATAACACATGCGGTGCAAATGCTACATAAATTAGACGGCTCCTGTTATTTTTATAGTTTATTAAATAGATGTTTTTTTAAAACTCAACAATAAATAAAAAATTAGAAAAGAAAATTAAATAGCACTGACAGTTAATTTATTTGTGCTGCTAGGAGAGATAGCACCTTAGTTCCCATTGAGTCTCTAGGTCTCCTGCCTCTGGTCACATTGACGGTTGCGATGTTTATCCCTATCATTCCGGCTGAGGGGACCAAGAGCTTTAAGGAGAATGCAAGGTCCATCCGGCAGCCATGTCCTGGGCTATCTGATAAACATCATTCGCTGGCCTTTAAATTAGAGAGTACTATTTCCTACCAGCCGGAGAACTGTGGGGATACCCTCACAATTGAAATAACCTTAATTCATCTGGAGGGAGCTTTGTGTGTGTGTATCTTTCTCCACACAAGGACTTACATATAACCTGTATTGGGCATTCCGCTATTGATTCTATACAATGCAGCTAAGACACAGTGCCTACGTCCGCACTTACATCTTATTTTTGGAATGGCATTTACCTACATTGGTAATATTCCCCCATTGTGATCCTCCTAATCACCCCAGAGGTTACCATAGTTTTGATGTCTGATAGTTTACTGATTCATTGATTGATGTCTGATTATTTAACGCTCATCTTTTGGTGTACACCAACATTTGTGTACCTGTATGTGTACTGACTTTTTATACTCTGCCACCATATGCATGCAATAAATGTATTCCTTTTAGAAATGCAAATGTATATATATATATATTCGCAAGACTTCCTAAAAAGTAATTTTTTATATTAAGAATTCACAACTGAGTTGTACTTTGAGTATTTAATATTTTATTTATTTTCGCAAGACTTCCTAAAAAGTAATTTTTTATATTAAGAATTCACAACTGAGTTGTACTTTGAGTATTTAATATTTTATTTGTGCAACTCCTAGATGTATATATGAAATAGCAAGACTTGCTTGTGGTGTTTTTATAGCTACAGACTGTGATATTGTGTAGGACTCCATTTTGTATGACAATTTGGTGAATCCAAGTCACAAAACAATACTGAAGCAGGGATCTTTAAATAGCTGACAAAACGTGGTGTGTACAATCCCTATATAGAAAGGAGATATGTTGCTGTTTAATGTTGTTTTTTTGCGTTTTATTATTATTGACATTAACTCTTAATCTCCTTTGTAACTGTATCATATAGTATTATAAGTATTTTGGCACTTCTGTACTACTCATTGATATAGGGATGTCATTTTTATAGTGTGATTTTCAAGGAACTGCATTAAGGGTAGGAAAGGCAATTCACACCCAGAATAACTTGCTTCTTTCCAGGAGTGAAAACAAAAGACATAGATGAAACCAAATGTCTATCTATCTATCTATCTATCTATCTATCTATCTATCTATCTATCTATCTATCTATCATCTATCTATCTATCTATCTATCTATCTATCTATCTATCTATCTATCGCAAATATGTATTTAATCTACTTTACATACATGGGATTAAAACATGTTATGGTTTTAAGAATGCTAATATACAGTTAAAGAATTGTATCATAATTCCATGTTCGTTTCTCTCTGCGTTCTAAATGTTCTGTGTTTATACTTGGCGACGGGTGCAGCTTTTTTAGCTACTAGGAATAAAGGAGTAGCTAACCACTGCAAGTATTTCATATGCAATCCAAAAGCAACACCCACCACATCTGTTGTAATTATGTCCGATTTGGATGCTAGCTCTATCCATTCAGCTGCAGTAAGTGATCAGAGCATTTATTTCTAGCTAAATATTATTAATTGGTGAACATTTGTATGTCAGAACTAGTTTGTGCCTTTTTAAGAAAACTTTTAGCTGCTCACTAAAGGCTGCCATGTATCTGAGACATTCCATGTGTACTTGAAGATAGGAATATGTACAGCCCAGCTCAGAACAGCTGATATGAATACTGTGTTTTATAAGCAGAAGATGAAAATAACTGATCAGTGCTGAACATTATCTTTTAATCAACCCTGTACTGGTTAATTTAAGGCTTATCATTGGAGCGTATAAACCACAGACTATATTGCTGTAGGTGTCTCTTGAATTTAGCTTTCAGCCTCTGATATGACTGTTGTACGTTGACAAGAAGATAAACTAATTTACAGTTAACAGAAACCAGACACAGTCTGCTAGTGGAACGCAGAGCTACATACTGAAATGACTAAATCTTTTATGGGAAATGTGCAATGTTGCCCTATCAATAAATACACTTGTTGATTAGTTAAAATTCAGCTTATTCTTTGAACTGTGTTTCTGCTTCTGCTTAGGTCAGTAAGGGGCCACCTGATACACTTCAGGGGCCACATGCTTTGTCTAAGGAGCCATACATTACCTTTAATGATTTTGGACTGGATTCAGAGATGCATTTCTTACAAAGTACGCAATTATACACACGCATGTAGCAAGCCAACACCCATGACATTCCCCATTCAGGGTAGTGCAATCGTAGACTTACACCTCCATGGAGCGCCTCTAACTTTACGTGTGTGCATACGTGCGTGTATGTATTCCGTACGCCCTCAAAGGCTCATTTAAATGCCCCCCCCCCCACCACGCTCTTTCATGTAACTTTTCAAGTACGTAAGTCAACCCTGCCCCTCCGTACATATGTCCTCAAGTGCGATTCACATGTCCGTGCCTAAAGCACATACGTGCGTATATTCTACGTAACTACGCATGCGCAGTTAAAACGTACCTAAAAATATGCCTGCAACTCGCGTGAAAACGCATCTGTGAATACGACCCTTTGTCCTGGAATGCCTCCGTCGGGTGTTCCTTGTATCCCTATGTGAAGAGACATGCTGACTGCTTTGCTAATTCCAGGTCTAGGTTGATCAGAAATCTCCCCTGTAAAGTTAAGACACTGTAGAATGTACTATTTTTTTTTAAGCTTTTCTCAGTCCACCTTGACTTTAAACCCCAGGCCGCTATCCAATCTTACTCCTTACAATACACAGATGTGCCATCTGGCTGCAATTCTCACTTTTACATACATTTTCTCTTCTAATAAGCATTCAGTAACCTAGAATAATAAATAAATCTAAAGTTAATGGTAAATAATGCAATAAACATTATTGACATTGGGCTGGATCCAGACTTAAGTAAGTGTTTGAAATTAGTTACTCCTGGGCTAAACCATGTTGATTGCAGGGGGAGTCAAGTTAATTGTATTCTTTGCATGCAGGGATATATCTTTGAATCGCTTACTGCACACAGATACTGACCAGCTTTACTATCACACTGTTATTTAGACTTGGGATAGGAAACATCACCTCTCACGTCTAATACTGTTTGCAGCAGATTAAATATGACTCCCCTGCAATCAACATGGTTTAGCCCAGGAGTAAACATAGAAAGTAACTAATTGCAGGTACTTACTTAAGTCTAGATCCAGCCCATTGACTGAACTAGCTGTCAGGTGTGTTACTGTTAGTGGGCTGCTGTGATATAAGATGAGACATATATGCTGTGGTGCACTGCTAGGTACAGAGTTTGGGTGTTTGGAGTACACACAAGTTTTCTGTATACCCTTTCACATGTTATCATTATGTATTTACTATCAATTGATTTTTTTTGTTGTTAAAGGTTCAAAGCTTATAAGTAGCCAGGAACTAGGACCTAGTAAAACCCAATGATCACTAAATGTTCCACGTTAGCATTGTCACCTCCATAGACATGTTTGTGATTTCTTCCATCATATGCTTTTCCAATTACCCAGCAAAAGGTACCTTAGACCTTCCATGTCACCATATGACAAACATATCCTTTTGTTTGGGTGGATTAAAGTTCCAGCCTCCCACATCCCTCATTTTGTTGTCTAATACTTTACTTTCCTTGATAAGACAACAGTGACAGATGGAAATTGTTGCCGAGACTCTTTTCTGTGGTGTCTATGACGCAAGTCCATAATAAATTAGTAATACGCTGGGCAAATGCACTCCCTTCATAGCAGAGCCCCAGCTGAGCGATTACCCTCCTCATATTTTATAGCTGAATGTCATTAACAATGCAAAGCTGTAAGAGCACATAAAGAATAAGACACAATGCTAGACATGCGTAGGTGATATAATGGTTCATTGGTTATCTTTTCTTAGAACCTGTAATGTGACTTTTTTCTAGATACATTATATTGGATTGGATTAAAACAAGGTTTCTTTTTTTCTTTTTTATGCTATAGAATTGCTGAAATGCTTTGGCTTGGGAAAAGTGGGTATTTACTTGTTTATCCATATTTGATATAGGTTACACAGCAGTTGCAGTTTCCGGTCCGATGGCCCGCTTTGGGAAATAGAGTCAGACGAAAGTTACTTTACGTCTGTCTCTATTTCGTATAGGGGCCATTTTAGAGGGTTTTTTTTAATGAATGGGTGAGTGTGCCAATCGGCATACTAGCCCATTCATTTTCGCAGACCCGCCGGATGACCGCTATGGAGTAGTGAGTAACCCTCTCCAGGGCATTTTGGTATTAGAGGGGGTTAGGGTTAGGACCATAGAAGGGGAGGGTTAGGGTCAGGCTGCAGGGAGGGGGATCTTAAGGTTAGGCTATAGAGAAGAGTGTATTAGGATCAGGCTAGGGAGAAGGGAGGGTTAGGGTTAGGCTGCAGGGAAGAGAGGGTCACAGTAGATGTTACCTTATTAACCCCAGTGGCATAAATGTTTCTAGTTAATATATACTTAATATATACCAAGGCTGGGCATTCAGGTAATTTTGCCTATTGACTTGACTGACAAAATGGCTGTCCTCGCTTCTTAACCATGTGATGTCTCCGGTTCCTACTGAATTAATAGACTTCATTTTCATGGACCTAGAGGACTCTTACCACTGCAAAAGGGCTAGGCGTATATGCACATAATAAGCTGTCTGCTGTGTAGAGAACATGTGCATTTGAAAACTTTCCTTGACTAGAACAATAGAATTTTGATGGCAGATAATAACCAATTGACCCATGTGACCCTCCAGTTATTTTACAGAGCACACGTGTCACTCACTCACCCCCATACACTGTGTGCAATCAATTAACCTAGCATATTTTTTGGCATGTGAGAGGAAACCGGAGCACTTAGAGGAAACACACACAAAATGGAAGTTGCTCGGAGCAGTTTATAGGTAAATGCATACAGGTGCATAAAAAGACTGGGGGGGGGGGGTAATCTGCTAGCAACAGACACAAAGGAAAGCAAATGCCGCAGCAACACTGCCATTACCCAATAACAGACTATACCATTCTATCTGTAAGATAAAACACAGATATGTTTAAATATGCCTTGTCTGGGAACCGAACTTATGACCTCAGAACTGTGAGACACAAGTGCTACTCACTGAGCCATCATGCTGCCCCTAATTGCATTGCATGTAATATGTGCTAATGTTTTCTGTGTGGTCTGAGCTGCACTTAACAATATGATGATATTATTAGTGTTCAGATCAAGGGGGTTTTGAGGTGCTTTATTGAGATCTTTGAAAGTAGCAACATTCCAGTGGCTCCAAACTGTGTCCTGAGTGTTATACAGCCATTATAAAAGTCTAGTATTGCAGCTATTATTTGACAACTACTTGTAATGGCCAGGCTTGGTCTTGTATAGATGGTTTAAGAGAATCTAAGCCTTCTATAATGTTGGACATATTGGGTGTGTGTTATGTGCTAAACACGATGCAAGACAATTCTTTCATTACTTATTGCCAAGATCTTGTATTGTTTATTTTTTTTCTTCTGATAAAGCAGACTGTCCTTGCTAACACAGAAGGATGAGATAAACATATGAAAAACCAAACTCCAGCAATTTCCTAAGTGGAGCTACTCCAACAATTCCTCAACACATTTTGTGTCCCAGAATGAGGCAGTGACGTGGATGGTTTCTTTGCTTATATGTTACTGTTACTCTGTCTAATGAAATCGGGAACGCGTTCTTAACCAGGAGGGGAATCTGCTAAATGACTGCTTGGCAATGGATGTAATATGACATAAGTGTTTCCTAATAGAGGATTGCATTCATTTGAAGATTCTGTGACCTCATTGGGCTTTTCTTCTGTGTTTCAGTGTCCCGGAGAAGAAAATCGGGTGGGAACGCGCACTGTATATGTTGGACACCGGCCAGCATCGGAGACAGATACCTACATTGCGCCAAGGTTCTGTGATAACAGAATCGTCTCATCAAAGGTTGGTCCGTTTTATTTGCATCATCTTTACATTTGTACATACATAAAATAGTTCAGTTTTTCTCTGATGTGTAGTAAGTTTCTGCCACCTAGTCCAATATAAAGGTGTCTATTAACAAAGCAAAATAACAATTTGCAGCAATGATAAAAAATAAAAAAAAATTACTGGGCTCATCCAATTAAAACAATCTAATGCTTTCCAAGCATGGACAAGAACAAGGGGCTGGATCCAGACCTTGTTAAGTGCATTAACTTAGTTACACCTGGGCTGAACCATGTTGAATTCAGGGGGAGTCAAGTTAATTGTATACTTTGCATGCAGGGATATATCTTTGAATTGTTTACTGCGCACAGATACTGACCAGCTTTACTATCACACTGTTATTTAGACTTGGAATAGGAAACATCACCTCTCATCTCTAATACTGTTTGCAGCAGATGAAATATGACTCCCCTGCAATCACCATGGTTTAGCCCAGGTGTAACTAAGTTCATGCACTTAATGTACAGATGTATTAGTAATAGCAGCATACAATGCATTAGTAGAGCACATTACACAATGTACAGATGTAATAGCAGTATACAAGGCATTAGTAGAGCACATTACACAATGTACAGATGTAATAGTAATAGCAGTATACAATGCATTAGTACAGCACATTACACAATGTACAGATGTAATAGTAATATACAATGCATTAGTAGAGCACAAGCACATTACACAATGTACAGATGTAATAGTAATAGCAGTATACAATGCATTAGTAGAGCACAAGCACATTACACAATGTACAGATGTAATAGTAATAGCAATATACAATGCATTAGTAGAGCACATTACACAATGAACAGATGTAATAGCAGTAGCATTATACAATGCATTAGTAGAGCACATTACACAATGTACAGAAGTAATAGTAATAGCAGTATA
>WWET01000720.1:92563-106753 GCA_011038615.1 Limnodynastes dumerilii
TTGGATTTAATATATACTATGCTACCCCCTACCCTGTATGTCTGTACTGTATTTTGTTGTATTTTGTACGGCGCTGCTGACACCTTGTGGTGCCTTATAAATAAACGATGATAATAATAATAATGTTAATAATAATAATAATAATAGAAGTGATTAATCTTTGGACTTACTAACTTTCACAGTTCTCAAGGTGGATACCGAAGTGACAAATCTCCTAAACACCTGTCGCTAACTTGTTTCCATTTCCTATGCATTTTTTCAGTTCTTAATGAATTATAATAATTGTTCTTTGAAATTCTAATAAAATATATATGTATTCTGTAATATATAAAAATGTTACAGTCCTGTGTTATGATATAATTTTTACCTCATTATTGTTTTGTTTAATATGTTAAAAGTCTACTTTTTGCTTCTCTTTAATAGGTATGGGTTTACATACTTGGGAATTGAAAATGATTTCATGAATGTGATGAACCAAAAAAATGAATTGGAAAGGTAAGTATATTAAAGCCACAATCCTGTGTGGTGAAAACACATGACTGTTTCTATAACCTTTCAGGCAGAGGTATGGAGTGATGAATATACGGATGGTGAGATGGTGAAATGTTCACTGTGTCAAAGTGTGAGCGTCACCTGAAACATCCAGTCGCCTAACACTTTGGAGCGATCCTTATGTTAATTTATGGCTGTCACTGAGATTTTGTCTGTATTTTGTATTGTATTGTGGTCAAAAGAGAAGAGTGTGTATTTTATAGCAGTCACTAGTATGCAGTCTGTATTGTATATTGGTAACTAGGATGAAGTCTGTATTGCATGGCAGTTACTTGGATGCAGTTAGGATGCTGTCTGCATTTTATAATGATGACTAGTATTTCCTTTCTCTCATTGTTTTTACAAGATTGTGTTCTGCATTTTATGTCTCTCACGCGGATACTGCAGTATAGGACGGTTATTGGTGTTAAATTGTTAAACTGGAAGGTGCAAATTTATAGTCCGCTTGGGGCACCGAACTTCCTAGCACTGGGTCTGGGTGCTGCTCTCCGTAAATGTTGCATCGCTAAAAAACAGCATGGTGTGTACCTAGGTTTAAAGTATGTATAAGGCAGGACCAGATGCATGCCATCTAAGAGCTGATGACAGATATCCCTCAAGCTGGGTCTCTAGCACATAAAAGAGAAGATAGTAGATTAATGATCATCTATGAGCCCTTGACTGCTTTTGCTAACATGGCTGGATAAGTGTCCTTTCCTTGTTTGGCTTATGATTGGACATGGTATTGTGTTTATCCACACATGCAGACTTGTTGCTCTGTGTTGCTAACATTAAATGGAGAGATGACCTTCTCCTCCGCTGCTTTTTACGTTTTTCCTTACAAAACACAAAAAAAGAGAGGCTAAAATAAATGACTAATATATTACTAAAGAAATACTGTTCAATATTCAAATACAATTAAAACTGCAGCTACTCGTGGCAAAACATTATTTTTTTTTTATTTGGACAAAACAGTGTAAAAGAAAAGAAGAAAGTGAACTGAAGTTAATTCTGGGTTGTATGATTGTTGATGTCAATAACAATAATCGAATAACTCGCGTGATCGGTTTTATATTAATTATGTTTATTTCCTTGTTTTGTGAGTATATTGCCATAGATCAGAATTGGTACAATCTTTTCTATATCTTGTGTTAATGCTTTAAATAAGCACATGGACCTACCACTTGCTTATTTGACATCAATTAATATGCAACTCTAAACATTATTACAATATAATAAATGTAAACTTTAACAAAAGTGTTTTTAAAAATAAACTATATTATTTGTCTATATGGGTAATACAATGGAAAGCCTTGTATGGATTTAGATGAACTGTTATTGCTAATATTGATGCATTTTTATGTTCGTTTGCAGTTACCAGCGTCTACATGTCTTGAACTTTGATCCAGTGAGACGGCGAATGAGTGTAATTGTGAGAACAAGCGCAGGTAGAGCCTAAAGCTTAATATGCACAGTTCTTGTACTGTGTGTTGTTAATATAGATGACAGTGTATGTAATACGACTATCTGGTAATGTAGGACCTGATTCAGACTTAAGATGGAGCTTGAAATTAAGAGAGGAAAGTTACTCCTGGGCTAAACCATGTTGATTTCAGGGGGAGTCAAGTTAATTGTATACTTTGCATGCAGGCAGAGGTGTAACTAGCCCAAATGGCGCCCAGGGCAAATGCCCAAAATGCGTTAGTACTCTTTCTTTTTGTGCACTGGTGGTGGTGGGCTTTGTCGGGTATGGGACCTGATGGCACTGATGGCGCCTCCAAAACCATCAGCACCCAGGGAACATGCCCTACAAAACCCATACTAGTTACTCCACTGCATGCAGAGATATATCTTTGAATTGCTTACTGCACACAGATACTGACCAGCTTTACTATCACACTGTAATTTAGACTTGGGATAGGAAACATCTCCTCTCAACTCTAATACTGTTTGCAACGAATGAAATATGACTCCCCTGCAATCAATATGGTTTAGCCCAGGAGTAACTTTCCTCTCTTATTTTCAAGCTCCTTATTAAGTCTGAATAGGTCAGATAAAGTTAGAAAACATATCAAGTAATATTTATAGAAGTCATGAAAAAGGAGATTATTTGTGCGGTGTATTTCGATGTATTCTCTCTGTAAATACTTTGCCCCTAACATATGATCCTTCCTGTAACTCATACATATACCAATACAAGATGAGTGGGCAGTAACTGGTTCATTTAAGAACAAGCTACAACTATTTAATATTTACCAAACACTAACTTCAAGATAAAATTAGAAAATGTCATGTTCTATAAATGTAAATGTTTCTCAAGTGTATAAGTGTCTAGGTCTACTTGTTTTAGTCCACTAGGTGGCGGGTTGTGTAGAAAATTTAATTGCAACATGCTTGAAGTATATGGTGCATTAATGACAGAACTAGTCTGTAGATGGGTAACATCGCTGTCATCTTGTCTTCTTATATCCCTTTTTATTAAGTCTTCATTACCAAGAAAGACTCAAGTTACTGAAAAGAGGACTAATTTCATGTGACCATTTATAGATTTTACTTTTAGGTTCCTATAAATCCGTGTACCGCAGGAGATAATTTTAGGTGGTTAGTGGCTGTTCTGCAATTATTATAGAAACTGTTACACTCTGCCTTTTTAGCAGTTTTTCTACAGTTCAATATGATATACAGTGGTCATAAAAGACCCAGTTGTGTAACTTGTGATTTTCTATATTCTCTCTGCTTCAGGGAAGATTTTCTTGTTCTGCAAA
The DNA here is from genome assembly GCA_011038615.1 of Limnodynastes dumerilii. Lineage (NCBI taxonomy): Eukaryota > Metazoa > Chordata > Amphibia > Anura > Limnodynastidae > Limnodynastes > Limnodynastes dumerilii. The sequence continues at coordinate 95,860 of WWET01000720.1, forward strand.
GGAGCCGATTCTTCTGTGTTTGACAGAGTGTCACGTGACGAGATTGAGCGGATTAAGGTCCACGTTGAGCGGAATGCTCTGGTACGTCTAGCACCCGGCCGGTGCATTCTTCTGGGAATAACAGATCACATCTATAATACTATTAGTGAATGCCGTACCTGTGGATATAAGGAAAACATATCCGTGAACAAGCTTCAGAATAAATAAACAATATTATATCTGAGCTGAAACCACCACACCAACAGGGATAATAAAATACAAAATAAAAATATAGTAAAAAAATAAAGATAAAGAACCGGACTTAAACAAATCTAAAATAAATTGTAATACCACATTAAATCAATACATATAACTAGATAAAATGACGATACCAGCTGGTTATGGAATTCAAATCCTAATTAGGATAACAATACTTTGGATACAATTCAGTGGGTAAATATTTGCAGCAAATAAAAAACATTAGCAATTAGGAGTAATTATATTGAAATGTCCATATAGACTGCCGATACTGGAACAATGGCACTCTTAATTGGATAAGTCTATGGTGCAAATGGCTAACAGCAGATTGAATATTTCACTATATGCCACCAAGGCCGTTAGATTGTGAAACGGAACAACACAGTATGATGATAGGGTGAACTGTAGAACTTATGGATAGATTCTCTCTGCAAATACTTTGCCCCGAACATATGATCCTACCTGTAACTCATAAATATACCAACACAAGATGAGTGGGCAGTAACTGGTTTATTTAATAACAAGCTACAACTGTTTAATATTTACCAAACACTAACTTCAAGATAAAATAAAAAATATAATGTTCTATAAATGTAAATGTTTCTCAAGTCTATGTGTCTAGGTCTACTTGTTTTAGTCCACTAGGTGGCGGGTTGTGTAGAAAATGTAATAATTGCAACATGCTTGAAGTATATGGTGCATTAATGACAGAACTAGTCTGTAGATGGGTAACATCGCTGTCTCAGTAGAATATATCATACAAATTGGAGCAATCTCACCCAGACGAATATCCCAGCCTGTGGGTCTGGAGGTGAGGGACGTTCCGCTCGAGTTCTCAGCAGCAGAGTGTCCTTTCGCCGGCTGTACTTAACGAGCACCACATCAATTCTCCCAGCCTGTGGGTCCACAATAATTGGGAGACGTGGTACAATGTGCACAAATAATAGAATCAATTGTCTCTCCAATAGTCGCCTCCAGAAAAATTAGCCAATATAACGAATAGCTGCAATGACACACTGATAAGTAACAGTATAATACCAGTCCAGTCGGCACCAGGTTAGCACAAACCATCATCTAAATACAAAATATACTCATAAAAACCTTTTAATAATTATAAACAGCTATAGCTATAAACAATGAGGAATGTCATAGGAGATTTATATTCACGACCAAAAAGTAAAGTTTTTATACAAAGAACATATATTTTGAGGATACTTGTGTGTGTGTGTGTGTATGTGTGTGTGTGTATATATGTCGCTTTGCAGAAAAGGACTGTGTCTTATGCCGACCAGGCGTCCAGCCTGGCAAGTTTCATGCAAGCGTTCGTTGTACCCATGTTGGGCACGAGCCCATAAACTAGCTACCGATTGTGCTCCCGATATTGTAGAGTACACGCTGAAACGTATAAATTGTGCTTTGTTTCTCGCCATCGTGTATTTCTGCTACAATCTTGTGAAAGACATCGGGTGTTGCTGATCACTAACATTGGGAGCTCCCAAAAATCAAATGAAACGATTGTTTGCGGTTTTTAGACGATTCCGCAGTGTTGTTGGACAGTCCGCACGGGAAAAAGATCTGCCGTAGTTTCATTGCGTGATCTGCAGGATTATCGGCAGCGTATGCCCAGCCTTACACAACTTTCTACAGCTTGGCACGCAAAATAGTGGCATAGTTCTGTATTTGGTGATCTGAAACGGTTTTGTGGCCCCCATCATTGCACAACACCAGCACTTTATTGCCAAAAGCTATAAATACACAGGAGCAAGTTGCCTCTCCAGCCTGAGACACTGCAGATGAAGTGAAACCACTCTGAATGATGGAGGAAGTGGCTTTGTGTTTTCAGTGATCGTGCAGCTTTACCGGGTCCAGTGAGATCTTTAGTGCATCTAATATTCCTGCATTGTGCAATGTCTCCGCACCTGGTGCCTGACAGCATTTCAGGGGGTTCTGTGACAGCCCCCGCTGTATAACACACAGGAACAAAGCAACACTTCCCATAGTAATGCTGCCTGTCCAAGAATCTTCCTTGTTGCTTGATTAGTTCATATAACAGAGATCGGAATTGGGCATCAGGTGGTCCTTACAATGATCGCATAATGTGTCTTTGGCCCGTTGAAAAGCATGAGCTCGTCCTCAAATATACGCAGTGATTTTTTTAATGCCTTTTGTAACAACGGGCTCCTAATCATACCCTGAGTTCTGAGGAGCTTTTATGTACAACACAGGGAGGACACAAGTGGAGGAGGGATTTCAGTCTCCTTCCCATCGTCACTGCGTTTCCATGAGCAACCACTGGCCATTTTTACAAACCACACCCCTTAGTGTATACGATTCAGAAGGTATATGAGAGAGAACGGTCTGTGTGCCACACACACACACACACACACACACACACACACACACACGTGTGCATTCAGACTGTGTGTAAGTGCATTCATTACTGTAAAAGGTGCAGCTAAGATAATAATGCCCACTGGAACAATAACAAGGGGCCATATTCAGAGATCCGTGTCCCGATTGGGCCGCAAATATACGCACACGCGTTGCGAGGAACACCCACCAAAACCCCAGTCACCCCCCTTGCTAATCCGTTGTCTCGTAGACTTACACCTCCATAGACCAGCCTTATCTTTCCGTGTGCTTTCCCGTGCATATATGTGCTCTGTCTGCTCTGCCTTCATTGTAATGCTTCCCCCCGCCCATTTTTATTTAAATTCTCACGTGCGTATTTTTAAGTCTGAGATCCGAACGCATGTACCCACGTGCCATTCACAAGTCCATACATTAGGCACTTCCACACGTGTAGTTTACGTGAACCACGTAAAAATAGTTACTACGCATGCGCAGTTGAAACATGCCTAAAAATACGCACGGAAATCGCAAAGGAAAACGGATCTCTGAACATGGTCCAAGGAACTTAAACTAACTTCAATGTTTGGATATACAATACAGTCTTATCAATACATAGGCAGACTCTCTAACATGATCCATTCCATTAGGTACAATTTAATCCGCTCTGAGCCTGAAACTGTCACTCACCTGGTTTAAATAAATTAACTGATATTTAAAAAAAAGATTTGTCTCTTCAACAAAGGAGGTTACCATAGTAACTGACTGTTGGAAACTGAGGAGCAGAGTATTTTGTACCTAATGGAATGGGTCATGTTGGAGAGTATGCATAAGTTGTGTCTTGTAGCATTTGTGATGGGCGCCCCATTATCATTTAGTTGTGCTGTGTAGTATGGCATATTATATTACACGCATGATAGAATTTGCTAGTGGTAAATGTGTGTAATGCTTTGATTCCCTCTTATGTCACCTCTTAATTACAAAGGAATAATTTCTTTTAAACAATAGAATGCATCTTAATTTTCCTGTTTCTGAAATCATTCTGGATCATTACGTTGTTTTCTACCACCACCCAGTCGGGGAGACACAGGTTGTATTGGTTACTCATTGCTTCAGCATAGTTTGGAAGATTAAAGGCTTGGTCAGTTATGATGAACTGTCAGTGATATTAAGTGTTGTCTATATGATTGATTTTCATATGATGAGCTCTTTATTCAGTGAAACCATCTTCTATTTTATTGTATTGGCAAAAATCATGTCATAAGTTTAATTATTGTTTTTATTTTGCTTTGATAAAGAATGTTAGAAGTTACCATAAAATGAGCACAAGGGACACAGACTCTCACATAGCTGGCCATGTGGTGATCGCTCAGATTAGAGGATGCCCCCTTTCTGCTCTCCGCTCATGTGCACGGTACTAGTGCGCTGTCATAACCGTATATGTGTGATCCAGTGATACGAGAATTTTTCTTGTCTAGTGACGGAGCAGGTTGCAGTGGGAAGAGATAATTATAAATTAGTGATGTACATATGAACACTTTACTAGTAAATAAAAAGTGTCTCATATTCGTAAAAGGAAGCTCAGCGTTCAGCAAGTATTAACAGTTGTCTTCAGTGGTGAAAGAGGGAGATACTTATAATAAATTGGTCCAGTCTATGTTGAGGACAGGAACATATGCAAAGCCAATACAAACACTGTTATATCCATTGAGAGGAAACAGAAGGGATAAGAACAAATTGACATGAAATGAAAACTAAGATCACTTAATTGCGCACTCAACCTCCATAGATTAACCCCTAACTGACCCTTATAAGAATTATATTTAATAAAGACAAAATATCTCAAATCAATAACAAAGTGTACATATAAACAAGAAAGAAAACGCGCATCCGTAAAAGTCCCCATTTACAATTACTACAGCAGTTTATGTCTACAGCACAGTGGCTATTGAAGGTCATTTATCAATTCTATTATTGTGTAGTCATGGACACTACTAGCACACGACCCAGAGCGCCTCATAAAGCCCGGGGCTCTCTAACAGGGCTCCTACTGCGAGCATTTAGAACATCCAGTTATTTGCTACTTTATAGCTGCTGTTCTCATTAGGATTTGTTCTATGGTAGGATCCAAAGTACTTCATAAACCCTGGGACTCACAAATAGTGCACTTATCAAGGAGTGTTTATACTATAAGCACATGACACCATATATTTTACCAGACAGCGCACTTATTGAGGAGCGTTTACCGTTATTCTACCACTTTATTATTGCGTGGATATTGTTTATAGAAAGATATGACTATGCAACTATTGTCTTTGCTATTGCCTCTGTACGGCGCTGCAGATACTGTGTGGCGCCTTATAAATAAACATAATAATAATAAAATGACTGAAGTTCTTTATAAAGCCTTGGGGATTACAGACAGTCCTCTGAATGCACAAGGCAATTCATTCTGTAAGGCGGTGGCCTAAATACTGTAGTGACCATGAGGGCTTAAACAACCAGTGACTCTTAGCTACTTCTCCTATCAAGGAATTGAAGCCCAATCAATAGCGCATACATAATGAATATGATCATTATTCTAAGTAGACATTATACAGCAGTTACAATTTTAGATACCCCTACAATATTTTTAGATGAACGTCCATGGCTTTGAGGTAGTTACCCATAGAATAACCGCTATCTATATAGAATTCAGCTTTATATGTTTCAAGTGGTATTTTAAGCACTTCATATAGCAATCAGAAAGCCCAGCAACGTTGGGGGTTATAGGGGGTTATAGGGAACACGGTGTGTGCCACTTTATTCACAAAGGGGTAGATCCAGACCTAAGTACATTAGCGTTTTCACGCCAGTTGTTGACATAAATTCGCCTATGTGTATTTACTACGCATGCACGCGGCAGTTGTTACGCCACGTAACTCTGAACGTACGTACCATCAGCGTAATTAAGAGCGAAGAGGAGGGGTCATCCATACGACACCCATAGTTACGCTTTGTAGGCGGAGGGAGGTATTTAAATCATACAGTATGGACCGGATTAGGCCGTTATTCACGTACGTGAATCCATTATGTACATCAGTACTTACGCTTTGAAAAGTTAAGGTGGGGTTTGGGAAGCGTAAAACGGCCAAAGTACGCACAAGTGAGGGGAGTGCCTAGAGGAGTGCATTGAAAGTACGCTAGCGTAAATATACTACACGATGTAACGTAACTATCACTTAGGTCTGGATCTGGCCCAAAGCCAATTTATACGTAGCAGTACTTGCAGTTGATTGAAGAGAGAGATGTTCCCATGAAAAAGTCTATTTTCTGGATTTCTGCTCTTAGAAATTTATGGCTACACAGGTTTAGCAACATTTTAATACAAGGTCACATAGAGGGTTAAATAAGTTCAAATATTTCCAAAGTAGAAACTAAACACATCCAGAATTCAGACCAGCACATTGGTTACACCCAAGTGTTGACTTCAATGCTGATCTCATTTGTAATTTTCAACCCACATTTTGACTAATCTCTTCTGGAGAAAAGTGTAGATGTTCATGGTATGATAATTAAATATTTAGTCAGTTACAGACTTTCTCTTGGTTGACTGGTGAAGCTGTGTTACAGTTCAGATCTTTCAGAATATCAGAAGCTATCTTTAATAATATTACTTTGTCAGACATATTGCATATGTAACTCTAGTGTTATGAGAGCAACCCCCACAAGAGAGAATTAAGATATAGAAGTATTTCTTTAGCAATAATGCATAATAGTAAGTCTTGGGATACTATCAAATTGGATGTGATGCAATGCCATCCATAGGAGAGAGAATTAGATGTGTATAATGTCACACTTATTCCATAATGTCTTCTTGTTGGACTGGACCAGTCATAGGTTCTATCATAGAGCCGTTTCTTCCAAAACTTCACCCACCACACACCATATAACTGGAAACAAATGTGTTTTCAAACATATCTGTATATTAAATGTTATCTTCTGATGTTAGCACATAAATATATATATTTTTTTGTCATGATAGGCTTCAGGAACAAGCAGCAGAAACCATTGAAGCTCTCCATGCAGCAGGGATGAAGGTTTGGGTGTTAACAGGAGACAAAATGGAAACGGCAAAGTCCACATGTTATGCCTGCAGATTGTTTCAGAATAACACAGAACTGCTGGAACTGACCACCAAGAATGTGGAAGAGTGTGAAAGAAAAGAGGATCGCCTCCAAGAGCTGCTCTTAGAGTATCACCGGAAACTGGTGCAAGAGGCACCTAAAATAAAAGGCAGCGTTAAAGGGTAAGATCCTTATGTGCCAGACATTGTTTTACAAGTACTGTAGAGAAGACCGGTTCACCACAAATAACAATGCCTACTCCAATCTCATTGGCTGTATAGGATCCCTTGCACATCACATGACGGCCCAATCATCTAGCATTCTATTGACACCAGTAAATGAGATGGTTTCATTTTCCCCCCAGTAATTCTGTATAGTTTATTCTGTTTTGTGTTTTAGATTAAACATATACAAGGGGATTTCTTTTTTTGTATGCGTCTCTGGGTGCTTCAAGGTGCTTCCAGTCTTATTGAAAGTAAAGGAGAGATCTAAGTTCCACTGACTTTGAGCTGATGTAAAATTCTTTCTCTAACTAGTTATGCAACTGCCTGTGCAGCTTGTAACATCTGTGCAGTGTCCTCGTCATCGCCATCCATTTGTAATGTTCCTACCTTACTCCAACCACCCTCACTGACTCACTGACTATTTGTGCTCCTTTAAAGCACCATTTTATGGAGTATATCTAGGGGAACCTTTTTATGCAGCATAAATGACTTTCGTCAAGGGTGGCCTTATATATGCAGAGCCAATATTTTTGAGGGATGAATTATAATAGTTGAACAGGAGCTAATGATTTCATAAAGGCATTTTATGTGGCTGAAATATGGTATTTGACTTTGCTTTGTCTGTTTGATTTATGGTTTCTTCGTTTTCTTAGTTTATGTACTGCTCTGGGTAAATATGTGTCATATCTCTGAGTAAACCTATTTTCCTCTGCATTTCAGGAGCTGGACAGAAAGCCAAGATTACGGGTTGATAATTGATGGTTCTACGCTATCTCTTATATTAAATTCCAACTGCAGTTCCAGTCATTATAAGAATATATTTCTGCAGATTTGTCAGAAGTGCACAGCGGTGTTGTGCTGCCGCATGGCTCCGTTACAGAAAGCCCAGGTGCAGTGCTTGCTGTTTATATAGTTACACAGGATACAATATTCAGTGCCAGAGACCGCGCTTACGCAATCTACGTACTGAAATGGTACATAGAGAGCGTAAATAAGCTACTAGGCATGCGTGGTAGCTCAATTCCTTAAACAACGTACGTAAGACGAAAACTAGGTAACTGTGAATCCGGACCCAGATCTCCGAGTAATAGGGGTGTGAGGGATTCGCAATCGTCTCCCCAACTAAATGGTCCCTTTCCATAGATTCACTTCTGAAAGCCAGGGATACCTTCACTTTTTTCAAACTTGAGAGAATGGGAAAGTTGGTCTTAGTATGTATAGAGAGAGAGCACCTAGACTGCAGTTCCGCCAAATAATCATCACAACCCAGCCCCTCTGTGCAATGGTGTCAGAAGTGTCATTTCATTGCATAAGACAGAAACGATGGGAAAGCAAGACATGAGGATCCAATACACACAGTTCCCAGTATTTCAGTACATATGATAGCACAGATATGTTTATATCACAAACTCAAATTACGCTCGCTCTCCTGCTCCACCCCCAGCCCCCTTTCCCCTCCTGTATCTCTTTCTTGTGCTCTCGTTTTCTAGCCACTCCCTCCTCTCACACACTGTGTCTTTGCGTTTCCTCGCCTTCCTCCCCCTCTCTTCCCATCTGTCCCTTCTCTCTCAATTTACCCTTTGTCTCACCTACTCTCCCCCCTCCCCTCTATCTCTCTCCCCTGCACACTCTCTCATTCTAGCTCTTGATCCCTTCTCTCTATTGTACTTTCTCCCTTCCTCTCTTACATTCACACTCTCTCCCACTCTCTTATTCCGCCCCCATTCCCCTCTCCCTTTCCCTCTCCCCCTCGCCCCCTTTCTCTCATTCCCTCTGCCTTCCTCCCTTCCCCCTTTTTATTTACAATTCCAATTAACTGCGTTAAAAAAAATTCTTTAATTCATTTTCTTGCTTATATACAGATTGTAAAAATGGTAAAGAATACTAAGGGAAACCCAATTACATTGTCTGTGGGCGATGGAGCAAATGACGTCAGTATGATTCTGGAAGCACACGTTGGGATAGGTAAGGAGGTCTAGGCCATCTTGCATTTTTCTTAATAGCATTTATTATGTAAGCTTAATTAAAAAAATAATTGATTGAAAATGCTAAAATGAATGCATTCCCTTTGTGTGATAAAGAACATCAAATGGATCTCATTCTTTGGAGACTACTGGTTGGTAGGACAAAAAGTGCTTTAAGACCCTTCTGAAAGTGTCTTAAAGCACGTTGATTGACTGATAGTTGATGATGAGATTTCTACCTGGTATAAGTACATGGCCATTCGTGCTGTTTGACAGCTATACATCCTTAATGACCATAGGAGTCATTACAATGGTCAGTCCATTGTTTTATATTGCTACAGATGTTGGCATGGTTTCATATGCCAGGTGTTTACAATATCTGTGTATCTGTGATCTGATGTGTTTTGAAATACCAATTTAAGGCCACAGTGTAATTTTGGATATTATTTTAGTAAAACAACAATTATACCATAATATAAAATTTCCCGAAAGTACAGAGCACTTTCACTGTCCTCATCATTCATCTGAACAGTTATTGTATTCAATCGATAGAGGTCAAGCTGGACATAGAATTAGTTTGACCTCAGCTAAATTGATTGATGTGACTCCTATTCTCTAAAACAGCCTAGATGTCAGCTGTTGGAACTACATCTATTATACTCCATCAAATGTCAAGAAAGGGTTGGTAAAACCTTCATGCTCAAAGTGGAGGAAGTCAGTATTATACTGCATCAATTCCATTACATAGAGACCTGGAATTTGACATCAGATAAGAACCACTTGACCCACCTAGTTTTTTATTTTTTGTTTGTATTTTTTTTATATCTTTAAACCCACAATGGCCCAAGCCCCCTCTTTATCCTTGTTTTTTTAAATATAGATTTAGTGGATTCTTGTGTTTATTCCAATCATGTTTAATTTGATCTGTTGTGTTTGCGATATTACATTTTTAAGAAGCTAATTTTTTTTTACGTTTGTTTAGTCCAAAAGTGTGTATCTCCATTATGGATGTTTGATAATGTGCGTTAACGCTGTTTTATAAACACTAGGGATTTTCTTGGTAATTGTTTTGGTCAGTGACTGTTCAACCATTAGACTGACTAGGCTGCAGCCTAGGGTGCATGACTGTAGGGGGGTACCATGACAAGTTCCTTAGGGTGCCTGTCTTAGAAGGACTGTAGCCGGGATGTTGGAAATTATTAGTAGTTAAATATAGGGGTAAACATTGGTGGGAGTGGTTTAAAATAAAAGGTAATTCCTTTTTTCACCATTGTGTATAAAGCGGACATGGAGGCAGGTCAGTGGCTCTAGTGTTCAGCCTTGGGCAGCCGTAGACTTAATCAGGACTAGTTTTGGGTTTTAGGATTTGCTCTTTTGTGACCCGCATTCCTTGCGCAATTTGACCATTTTGAAAACCTTTTATCTTCTGCGTTTCCTTCCTTTGACCATTTTGAAAACCTTTTATCTTTTGTATTTCCTTCCAGGTATTAAAGGAAAAGAAGGCCGACAAGCATCACGAAACAGCGACTACGCTGTGCCAAAATTTAAGCACTTAAAAAAGCTCCTTTTAGTTCACGGACACTTGTATTATGTGCGAATAGCGCACCTTGTACAGTATTTCTTTTATAAGGTGAGGTCTTTATTACTAGCCCTAGAGTCATTGTTCAGGAATCCTTTATTTATTCACAGCCAGAGGATCTCTTTATCAGTTGGAATAATGCACATTTTTCAGATTGTGGGGAAGAGAGGATTTTATTCAGAGATGTCATTTGTCTAGGAGGCTGTGTGACTTTTGCTGAATGTGCACCGGGTGACAGAGTGTAAATCTCATCAGTACTTAGTGGCTTTCTGTAGCGTCAGCTATTTCCCCTGGCTAACCCGTGTGTTTTGAACAAAAGTTCATTTTTTATTATTCGCTGATGGATTTCGTGTATACATGTTGCTATATAAGCCCCCAACCCAGGGTGGAAGTAGATCAAATAATGGCCCATAGCAAGGAGGTGGGACCTAAGTC
>WWET01000720.1:110496-133627 GCA_011038615.1 Limnodynastes dumerilii
ATATATATAAATCGATGCGGAAGGCACTCCTATAAGTATAGATGCTGATGAAACATGAGTGCTCCGGTGCACTACCAGCAGATACCTGCCATACAACTGGAACAACAAACGGTGGCACTCGAAGACGATAAATAACTCAGGATAAACAGTTTACTGATCCAACGTTTCAGCACGTTTAATAGGTGCTTTCATCAGGGACAATTTTACAAGTGAACAAGCGACATATATATAGGAAAGATAAAAGACCACTCACCCTTCTTCTCCAATCACCATGCAGAGGCTGGACCCGCTAACGGAGAGTGATCCGTATCTGTGCGCCGGAAGTGGCATCCTCACGGGTGACCAGCGTCTAATGTTGCCATGGTGACTGTAGCAATGACATCAACAAATGATTAAAAACAAGAAATATATAGAAAAAAGTGCTAGATTGCTGACCGAGCCTGGACAACCGATAACAATAAATAGGATATGAACGTATAGTAGGAACAATGTGGGACACAATATCGATGTAGTCGATTGGAGGAAAAACATATAGCATATAGCATCACCATAGAGACGAAGGGAAGCTAACTAGAACATAAGCACTGGAGGCAATGCAAAATACATAATGAATAACAATATTGGCGTAGCCAGCATCAGATGGTGTTCAGACAATCCAACAGATAACTGTTATAAGAAACATGATAGATTAATGTTCTTATTGAGTCCATTGGGAGCTAAAGTGCGTAGTTCAATGATCCATTTTGCCTCACATCTTAATAGCATGAGTTCTCTATTTCCTCCTCTAGATGGTAAAGGGACGCGATCAATGATGCGATAGGTCAGTGTGGACAAATTGTGTTTTAAGCTGGCAAAATGTTTGGCCACAGGTTGTTCTGTGGATTTACCATCAATGGCTGCACGTATTGCTGAACGGTGCAGCGCCATCCTTGCAATTGCAACGTGACTGCAATTTGATTCTGACCTAAGGAAGTTGGGAATAAAATATGGAGTCAGCATTCAGCCATTATTAGTAGTTTTAAATATTTAAGATATGATCTTTATTGTATTTAAGCTATATGCAGTGTAATAAATTATCTTTAGCAACATGGAAGTCTTTATAAGCACAATGACCTTTCATTGGGTTTCTCCTTTACTTGAAATGTTTAATGATTTGTGTGGGTTTTTTGTTATTTGTAACATTTATTTCTTACAGGAGGATATCGGACAATGCAATGTTGAAGTGGCTGCCGTTCTTTTACTGGACTTTGCTGGGTGCTTTTGAAGGACTGGTATTTTTCTTTGGTGTTTACCTGCTTTTCCAGAATCCATTATTAGATGGCAATGGCCAGGTAAGATATAGCTTAGGATATATATGCTTTTAGAAGTATATTTTTGTTTTCATTATTATGGCATCAATGTTTATCATTTTTCAATCATAAGATCACATTGACATCTTTATATGCAACGACACAGAATGCAATTGAGTAAATGGCCATTTTAGCCTCACTGCAATCATGAAAAGGAATCTGTCTTTTTATTAATTTTTTTTGGTAACAATAAGTAAATGAAAACTAATTTTGAGGAGATGAATTACAAGGCGAGTGGGTTTGTAAATCAGTGCTGAGACAGGCAAATAATTATGAAATGCTCTGTCATGAATTCTTGAGCAATGTGGAATATGAAGATTCCTGTTGGCTTAGTCAGTTGAGGTGGCGTAGCTGCGAAGGAAGAGGTAACAAAGCTAAGACATCCCATAGGTCTATCCCTCATTACTGGAGTTGGCATACCAGGTGCCTATTCCCTGCTACACAGGAAATTGAATATCCTTTTGTAACAACAAACTCCAACTATTTAAACCATAAGAAGCTCCGGGTTCTGACCCTAAACATTTGAATTAATATACTGATCTCACTGGCCAGCATTCTAATTTTGATCTGCCGGCACATGGTAGCATAGTAGAGATTTCAAAAATGGCTTATTTCCAAACTCTGTAGCATCCACAGTTTCTGCTTTTACAGAAGTTACACTGCTGATAGTGTTGGTAGGGGATGGAGCTGCTCATTAAACTGCTCATTAAACATCAATAACAATCTGTGAATAAGCTTCTACTAACCAAACTTATTATTGAAACCATCAGCCTTTGAAACAGTGACATCCCGATGCAAGTTTTTCATTATTAAACTAAACATTTGAAACAATGACATCCCATGTGTTTGCTGTATAAACTTCAGTGTTTGGAGAAGACGTTTGGAGTCCTATTAGACCTGGATTAGCAGAACCCAGGATAACTAGTTCTTGGTGATCATTGGCGCTGAATGACCAGCATTTTTTTTTTTACGCTGGATACAGATTTCATTGGTAACATTTATTTGATAACATAAGATTTTGTTAGGTTTTTGGTATTTTTGTCATGGAAACATAAGATCTCGTTTACATTTCACTTCCTGTTTTAATATCTGCATTCAGATCATGACCACTTTTTGGTAAGCATCTTTCCTTGCCTTATATTGCTAAATTATAGTCTTACTGATGCAGTTGCATTATAGTCATTCGTATTTTAAATAATGGATCCCTTTTGTGTACCACATTATGGGTTTCAGAAAATTAAAATGCCTTGTTGTAAAATAATTTCAATATTACTGCATTACTTATTTTGTTATCTGAAAAACATAAAAATAATAAGCATTTGCTTGTTAAATTTAGATTTAGTTTTGTATTTGATATCTGTACATCATAAAATGTTATATTTCTATTACCCCTCCCTAATTTTTGAGGCATGTTAAATACGAATGACTATGTAATGTAATGTGCGCTCTGATGTGTCTCCCAAAAAGACGTTGACATTTGTTCTTGAAACGTATTTTTTCTGAGTGCTTATTAGCTGCTTGCATGCAGTGACGTAGCCTAGATATTCTAGATCATTAGTTTGTAGAGCAATATATTAGCATATGCTACTAAACCTGCAATTTTAACGACACAGCTAAAAATATTTGTATTTATTTTTATTAATTGATCAGATTAAAAGCTATGTATATATCCACAAACTTTAAGTCTCACAAACAGCAAAAAAAAGACCCTAGGTCAGAAGTATAATGTGTAGGACCGACGTTTCAGTACAGATTTAATGTACTTTCATCATTCATTAAATCCGTCCTGCACATTATGCTTCTGACTTAGTGTCTTTCTTTGCTGTTTATGAGAGACTTTGAGTGTAATTGATTTGTCTGGATATACATGCTCCTCTTTGAGCTCAGCGTGCACCGAAGCATTTTTACCTATTTGAAGGATCTCTCTCTCTCTCTCTCTTTCTNNNNTCTGTCTGTCTCTCTCTCTCTCTCTCTCTCTCTCTCTCTCTCTCTCTTTCTCTCTCTCCCGTGTGTGTGTCTCTCTCCCCCCTCTCTCTCTCTCCATATATACACACATTTATACACACACATTTTTACAAACTATATGAAAATGGTATGAAAAAAGAGACATGCTGATTTATTGGTGTTATGTGGTTTCTTGTGTGTTTTCTTTTCTGTGCTATACATGTATATATTTGGTAGTTTATAATCTCAGTATATTTTAATCAGATAATCAAGAAATACTCAATGCATATTGCCAGCACTTCCGTTATAATTCCTTTAATCATGCAGTTCTATACCCTTCTAAAAGCTGCACATACACTAAACCGATTAAACAAACTGTCCCGATACAATCAGGTGATTGGGGGATCTCTTACTTTTGTTCGTGTTGTCGGTGTTAGGAAAATCATGTAGTGTACAGGACCAGATGTTAGTAAGGTAGATTTGCACCAGTATCATGCAGTGTGTGGCTGACATTACCCCAATGCCAGTGTGACCCCCCCTGAAATATTAATCACATTTTTGGCATATGCTTCTGAATGATGGGAGGACAACTGCTATTTAAATGACACAGGGTCTTTTCCAACTATCGGCCATCATGACGATCCTGAAGAATAAAGGTTGGATGCTTACAAAATGTACCTGTCCTGCAATCCTCAGCAGTCTCTGTAGGGTTCCTGTCAGCCCACATGTAAAAGACAGGAATCCTGCAGTGATGAACTTATTTAAGTGAGCTGATTATGGAGAAAAGGTAAGTTCTATCTTAAGAAATTCATGCTGTGATAACAATCCTATTGGAGAGGAGAAGATCTAAGCTAGTTGAATCAACCTTGTTGTCTTCAGAAGGTAGAGTATGGAGAGGGTGAGCCCAGTGCTGTGATTTACTAAGCGCCAGGAAGGAGAGAGATGAAATATAAATAAAACATTTTGTTAACCTAGTATTTCTACCTTATCTGCTTCCTATATTGATGTGTGCCTTTATTGCTATACATTTTTGTACGCATTGTTCATGTTGCTTGCCCTCAATGACACTGCTCTGTATCTCTCATATAAAGGTGTTAAATGTGTTCATTATTGTCTTTTGGCTTGCTCTAGAAATATGTTTTATTTTCTTATTAGGTACTATGACCACAAAAATGTTGTTTATTGAAGTTTTAATTGGTTTCCGTGAAAAGGAAAATTTTACCCCTACTGTCAGCTCCAGAAAGACAAATGATATTTGATTGGGGTCTTGTCAGTCTGCGGTGAATGAGCTTTTCTATGAAGCTAACAGTCCAGACATGGCATTTCCATGAAGCAATCCCATCACTGTCCCCTAATACAGCAACACTGGGCAGAGGTGTGAGCGAAAGCATGATGAGCATATTGCACAAATGAAGAGGAAAAAAAGGAGCGCTTGAGGAATATTCCAATACTCGCTGTAATAAAACAGATAAAATATACAACAAATATATATGTTGTGTGTGTGTGTGTGTGTGTATGTGTGTGTGTGTGTGTGTGTGTGTGTGTATGTATATGTGTATATATATATATATATATATGTATATATATATATATATATATAAAAGGTGGAGTCTTGGAGGCGGAAAAGTACTTAAGTGTGAAGGGGTTATCTCTCCTCATGCTTCTGCTAATTAGAATAGCGCAGACCTCCGCAGCCGCTTGCTTCTTACTATTAAGTTAGAATCCGGTCCGATATCAGTAAGACTTCTATGTGTCTAGAGGACACGATGACTACACCTAACAGGGAAAATGCTGCTCAGAGCCATCAAATTACATTTACTCCGATCTACTCACTGATTGTGCTCGATTGTGACTTAGCACCTGTCAGAGAATTCTGTATTACATTCTATACAGTGCTATGCGATGGGAACAGACAAATAATAACAGATGACTGGAGTTATCTATATTGTGACAAGGTACTGAAAGAATAATAATAATGATGTTCTTTTCATTGAGGGGTTAATTATTGAGATTACTTATCATACGTTGAATTATTTGAATTTGTTTTGGTTTTTAAATACACTTTTTGCAATGTTAATCTTCATGCAAAAATACTGATAACTTATAATGTCTTTTCAGGTTTTCGGAAACTGGTCTTTTGGAACAATAGTCTTCACTACATTAGTGTTTACAGTTACCTTAAAGGTAAGGGCAGCAATTGATTCATCTACAAGTACTGTGAATAGTCTTGGCTGTAATTGGTTATTTAGGGACCTTGCAAGCGTTTTCATTGAACACATATATGATTTTTATGCAGAACCAGAGCTCTTTTATAATCCTATTTCCTCATTGTTTTACATGGTTTTCACAGAAAAGACTGTAATTGTACTTAAACACATCAGAGTATTCTGTTGCAGGGCAGAAAGCAGACCCTTGACCATGACCCATTCTATCAGGTTTAAATATACTCTGCCCCCAGCTTCCAACAATAAGTAAATATGGCAACCTCCTGTGCTGAAGAGAAAAATGTTCAGTAAAACCAGGTGAGTGTGACTGTTGGAAGCTCAGGAGTGGAATATTTTGTACCTGGTGGAATTGGTTATGTTGGAGGGTCTGCAACATGAAAGGGCAATATCTTCGAAGTTGAGACCACAGTAATAGACATGGATTGATGCACTACTCAGCTGCAGCCGCAACTTCATTGAGAATTAAATACCTCCCTCTGTGCAAGTTCCTACTATATCTTATAATTTTTCTTATAAAGATAATAATGCTTCTAAAATAATGGAACACCTAAACTTAAATGAGATATTAATACATATTTTCCACAGCTTGCTTTAGATACCCGATACTGGACATGGATGAACCATTTGGTGATATGGGGTTCACTGGCGTTTTACGTTATCTTCTCAATATTTTGGGGAGGTATCATTTGGTAAGTATCATTTATTCTGACTTTCTGACTTTTTTTTTTTTTTTTTTTAAATATCAATCAATAAAAACATGTGATCACCTTCAGGACACTGGATCATCTGGGATAACTTTAAAAGCTTTTGGGTTGAGGCGAGTTTACCCTAATATATTCTCATCTTAGGGCTGGATCCAGACTTAAGTAAGTGCTTGAAATTAGTTATTCCTGGGCTAAACCATGTTGATTGCAGGGGGAGTCATATTTCATCTTTTGCAAACAGTATTAGAGTTGAGAGGTGAAGTGTCCTATCCCAAGTCTAATTAACAGTGTGATAGTAAAGCTGGTCAGTATCTGTGTGCAGTAAGCAATTCAAAGATATATCCCTGCATGCAAAGAATACAATTAACTTGATTCCCCCCTGCAATCAACATGGTTTAGCCCAGGAATATCTAATTTCAAGCACTTAAGTCTGGATCCATCCCTTAGACTGTAACATATTCAAGCATTGAATCAATAAAGACACGATCATGATATACTGTCCTTTACTATTTAATGCCTTTGAGTCATCTCAGAAGTGAAAGGCTTTTATTTTAGACACTGGACTATTTTATGGGTTAATATGGTTGCGCTTGGTGAGAAGCGGAACATTTTCATAGCTTGTGATTTTGTGTGACAAGCAAAATGAAAAAAAAAAAAACATCATGTGCACGGAATCTATAAATTCAGGAGTCTTTAGACTTTAACCTGGTTATAGTATGTCCATATGGTACTAACCGCAATTAAAATAAAAATAGTAACATTTAGACGGTCATTGGAACAGCGGTATTGCCAGATTTAAACCTCAGACATCAATATCTTTTACTCTGAGTATGCAGGTGATGTTAATAGTTCCGCTCAGGTGAAGCTTATAGGATAATCAGTTAGGAGCAAAGGTGTGCTTTTCTCTCCTTAACAGTTCAACTGTGAACTATATAACTGTCACTTTTTTATGTATGTAGTCATATAAACACCTCACACACGAGTTATCAGCCATTAAAGGAACTGCCTGGTTCTGACGAAACTGTTCAGTTCCTGAATTCTGCTCCACATACACCTTATGGAAATCATCCCATGCCCAGTCTGTGCTTACACCTCAAAGGCAGAGCAATGTGGAAAAATCATATATCATCATATTTGTGACCTACTCATGAAGCAAGACGAATAATGCAACTTCCTGATTTGCCTCTTTTACTGTACTTATACTGTACTTAGCATTATGTGCACACCTATTTATAAATGACATGGGTCGGAAGATCAGATCCAGGGGTGACGCACTTGTTCATTCTAATACTGATAATCCCCTGCAATATGTCTTCTAAGTACTTGCCCCTTGCTTTGTTAAGAGACTAGATATCACTAGAAACTCCTGTCAACTCTGCAGGTTTCTATAGGTCAACAGAATTCTTTAATCCATTGTAGTAAAACGTGCATAAGAATTAGTTCTTCAAAATCCCACGTGTCTATATCTATTTCAGGGTTTGTCTTTTTTTAAATATAGTGTTATATTCTAGCCGCATGAAAACATTTTGTTACCATTCTCACTGTTTTACCTACCTGCATTGTCTCAATGTGTTTAGGCCGTTCCTCAGACAGCAGAGAATGTACTTTGTGTTTTCTCATATGCTGACGTCGGTGTCCGTTTGGCTTGCCATCATTCTTCTGATCTTTGTCAGCCTCTATCCAGAAATATTACTGATTGTACTAAAGAACCTCAAGACTGCAGGCCAAAAGGTAAGACTATTCTATGCCTTATAAGCTGTATATCCTTTATATGTCATGAAACAGGATCTGTATGTATGAATTGACTAAATTGTTATGTGTAGATTGTAATAGTTTTTTATCTCTCCAAGAAATGTTGCTAATCACAGTGCTTGTTGCTTCACGAAGTCATAACCAATTTCCCAAAATATGATGGTAATATATGTACTACTAATCCAGTCACAGCTCAGAAATAACTCTATGGACCGAGTTCAGACTCACAAAGCAATCAGGGGATCCAATGCTAAATCCCCACTGGATCCAGCATTTTGTTGAGGGGAGGCTGCTCCCCTTGTTCCCCTCACTTGCACAGAGTTACTCTACCTGACCCCCTACCTTTAAAACTTCTGCAACATCCCCACTTAAACTGGGGACGGCGCTTATGTCTGAATAGTACGGAGGGTGTTTAACACTGTACTGTTTACATACCTCCCCCCTCCCAATAGCATAAGCAACATCCACATCCCATCCTATTGTCTGAAAGACTTCCAGTACGGAACTTTAGATTCAGAGGATTCAAATCCGTACTTGGCGTCGTGCGAATGCGAGGTTGTGGAATGTGGGTGGTTCTCGATCCTGTCAGTCATAAAATGACCCCTTTGCAAAAGTCTGGATGTGGTCCTGTATTGTGATGTTGGGCCTTCCCATATAGAAAGCTTGCTGTTTGCATATATGAGTGACTAGGTATTGTAATCCAGGGGCCAAACTCACTAAGCTGTGGGTTTGGAAAAGTGGAGATGTTGCCCATAGCAACCAATCAGATTCTAGCTCTCACTTTCTTATTACATATTAGAAAATGTCAGCTAGAATCTAACTGGTTGCTATGGGCAGTATCTCCACTTTTCTTTGCCTGCAGCTTAGTGAATCTGGCACCTGAAGTACTGTGAAGAGAAATAATAACTGTTGAGCAATATTGTAAAACAGGCAGCAGGTGGCGCTTAGCAGGGCCGCCTTAGCGCTTAGCAGGGACAGCCGGGCCTAGTGTCCCGGGCCCGGACAGAGAGGGGGCCCAGGATAGCCCCAGACCTCCTCTCTGTCCTGCCCAGGACACTAGTAAATTCTTTGTTGGCAGAGGTCTGAATGCCTTGCAGTTCAGACCTCTGCATTACCGCTGTGAAGATCTAGGCCCGCGGCACTGGGGGATGATGTCACGACGTGTGACATCATCACCTACGCCGCAGTGCCGGCTGAATGCAGAGGAGCAGTGCGCGCAGCGGTGGAATAGGTAACTAAGTGAAGGTCTCAGAGAAATACCTTTTTTTATATTTTGTGGAACTGTGTATTTGTGTATCGTTGAATCCTAATGGAAATATGATATACTATGGCACCATATGAAGTTTGTGAATAGAACTTGTTTTAAATTGATGAAATAAAGAAACAAAACACTGAAGCTGAACTACCAGAGTTTATTGAAGGTTATTTCACAAGAGGAGGAGGAGGTGAGTGGCCTAAGTGGGAGCCCGGGGAACGGGACCCCAGAAAAGGTTAATCTGCACTAGGGCACTTGTGTCCTATCTTCTCTCCATACATATTTTCGCCTTTGGACTCGACCGACCGGTGAGACGAGGAGGAGAGTGAAGAGAGGAGGATCAGGAACCCAGAAGGAGGTCTGGAACCCGCTGATTGCCCGTGGAGGATTTTTACTACACTCTGAAAAAGAATAGAGTCTGTAAGTAGGCTACTTACCATTGTTTGGATTGTCAATACACCCCCTGGACTGTGATATTTTAGACTGTGACGCAACCTGAGTGTCTCCCCCATTGTACATAAGGACAACATAGGAGGGGACAAACTTACTGTTTTTTGTGAAATTGAGGTTACATACTTCACCATATACAGCATTTTTCTCCCTCTATTTATCCTCATGATACTCCATGGGAATCGGTAGGAAGGATTGAATCAAACATCCCAACTGGGAAACCTACGTTACTCCATCAGAAAAACAGAAGAACAAATAAGACATTGGGCTGGATCCAGACCTTGTTAAGTGCATTAACTTAGTTACACCTGGGCTAAACCATGTTGAATTCACGGGGAGTCAAGTTAATTGTATACTTTGCATGCAGGGATATATCTTTAAATTGCTTACTGCACACAGATACTGATCCGCGTTACTATCACACTGTTATTTAGACTTGGGATAGGAAACATCACCTCTCAACTCTAATACAGTTTGCAGCAGATGAAATATGACTCCCCTGCAATCAACATGGTTTAGCCCAGGTGTAACTAAGTTCATGCACTTAACAAGGTCTGGATCCAGCCCATTATGAATAGACTTTAAGAAAAAATGGCAAGATAAGGTTTTAGCAGGTGGGGAATGGATATAAAATAACATGACAATACTTTTTTGATTGTCCCTTTTTTGTTGAAAACATGATTTGAAAAGTCTAGCAATTTTCAATGTAATTTACCTGGCTATAATAATAGACATCATAGGCGGCATGCAGAACAATTAAGTTAATACCAACTCTGTACTGTACACCATAAACATGTTCTACACCAGTGATGAGCAATGATATTAATAATATAAATGAATGGTATACACGTGTCTCCTTCCAGAGCAAACCTGTCATTTCCATTTTTATTACTACATACTTTAAATTGCCTTTATATAACAGTCTTATTGCTATGTTTACAGGAGTCAAGGTTTAAACTAGTTGAAGTCTAATTAATAGATTTGTCTTGTTATGACGCCGCATGATCATTCTTCATTTTTATTTTGTTTATATTATTGTTTTAGAGAAATATGATCACCAAAACAGGTGGTTCAGAGTCTGCCCGCTCGACTGTCAGACCTCTACTTTTAAGAACATTCTCAGATGAGTCTAATGGGTTGTAAGAGGTACACCGTAATAATCCAATCAAATAATATATAATAGGTCCAATCAACTCTAATATAATACATTTCTCTGATTGATGCTTAATTTAAGAGTGGGGTAAGGCCTAGTGGATCTACCCAGAGACGCTGGTGAATAAGTATCCATTTTGTTTGTTCACATAATTGGTATTTGTACATACATTTTAATTTGAAGTAATCTATATATTTTTTTTTTAGAACAGTGACATTATACAATTAAGATAAAGACATTTTTTTATTAATAGATTTTTATAGAGTGCCAACAGATTATGTAGCACTTTACAGTTTTAACAATCATTATAACAGTTTACACTGTGTTTGCCTTAAATCTGTTCTTAACCCCAAAAAGATCAGATCTAAGAGCCAGATTGTAAAAGGTGTTTCTGGGCATGATGCCAAGTGATCCACTTAAAGGTCCATTTTCAAAATATATATTTTTTTTTACTTAATGAATATATATTTTATTATTTTGAACCTAGTTTTTACGAAGAACGTCTTCCAATTATGTAAATAAATATATTGGTACTTTTTCAGAATTTGCTTTTCTTGCAACTTTCCAAGAGGTTTATCTAAGACCATGCAAAGATGTAATCTTGGTCTGTATTCACAGTTTTATTTACAAATAGTGAAAATATTTTTCCCACTTAGATGTGTCCTTTATTTATAGCTTTAATGTAGCATCGGTAGCCTCAAATTACAAATGTTGTTTATGTCTGTTGCTGTTTGCAACAAGTAGCAGTCTAAACAGCATGTAATGTTTAGATGGACATAGTCCAATCATATACAGAAACCCTGGTAAAGATTATTGTACTGCAGAGTTGTGGCATTAGTGAATTTCTTAAATCACATCATATAAAAAGCAGTGACCTATATTAATGCCTTTCATAAGGCATTGGAGCTACATGACAGAATTACATCTTGTGCATACATCTGATTCTGAATTGCTACACTAACTCTGTGTGATGGTGATAATTCATATTTTGTTTAAGCCTGGCTAAGCTTTTGTTTTCATTAAAGGTTAGTATTGTGTAATAATTGGAGGATTTTTTTCAGAGGACCATTTCATAGAGAATACAGTAAGTGGTGGAGCTGAGGCTTGCGGCCATATTTACTAAGCTGTGGAAAAGGAAAGTGGAGATGTTGCCCATAGCAACCAATCAGATTCTAGCTCTCCCTTTCCAATTTCATGCTAGAAAATGTTAGATAGAATCTGATTGGTTGAGCAACATCTCCACATGGTCCTTGGAATGAAAGATATAATGACTGTCCTTGCTGCCCAGCAGGGACACCAATATTCTGACTGGGGATCGGTTATTTAAAGATGTACATTACCCGTTAATATATATCAATAAAATGCATAGGCAATGCAGCACACTCAAAAAGACGGCCACTTACGTAGGTCAAGGTACTAGAGGGATAGGAGCTTTTGTAAAAAAAAAAAAATTGTTTCAGTTAAAACTCCGTTGATAAGCTGTGCCCATATATGCTTTCTCCAAATAATCCTCACTGATGTGCCGGGGTTCAATAATGTAATAATGTACAGGGAATAGCCGAGTGCTTTTGGTAATGTGATTTAAATTGTAGGTAAGTAATACCCAAGTAATATGCTTTCCGTGTGTGTGTGTGTGTGTGTGTGTGTGTGTGTGTGTGTGTGTGTATTATCTTTTTTCTGCTTTGATTAGTTTATTTTTAAATGATTGCCATGTGATGTCTGCATTTTTGTTGTGATTACTGTAGCTTTGCGTGACTTCAGTAGTCCACTGGCTATATATATAATATATATATATATATAAAAAAAGATAAAGAGAAGAGGACTCTAATATACTTTCACAAATATGATATATATATATATATATAAAAAGAGAGGCTCCCACAGCCATAGATAAAATATTAGTGCCAGGGGCAAATGGAAAAATGGCACCCCTGCCAAACATAAATTAGTAACCATTTTAAGCTTAAAAACGATCTTTCCGGAGCTTTTCTTCGGCTTCGCGCCCTGGGGATTGCCCCTATTGCACAGTTGCAGCCTTGGAGGGAATGAATTAAGCAATTGCAGCATGACACATATACTATATTGCTGCCATTTTAAAGATTGTTTCCTTGATATGACGATGATCCCTGTTAATCATCATTATCATAACACAGGTGCAATGGCTGCAGGTATTTTTTAAGGATTTGTTTTATAGTCTTAGGTTATAGATTTAGCACAATTTTAGATGTAAAAAAAAAAACTTGCATACATAAGAGTTTCTCTTAATTATTAAATGGTTATAAAATGCGTTTGCCTCCGAAGTTTTAATATTATTCCCGGTGTCTTTTCAGAAACTACAGTTCAAGATGCCAATGCTGATTTCCTACAAAAACATGGAGAATGGTCTCATCTCACAGATGACGTTTGAGGAATACAAGACGAACCCTTTGTTTGATTCAATGATATAAATGATCACACTGTGCAAGGCCAACCACTAATGACTGAGGAGGCAAAATATTTATTGTAACAGAAGGGGGAGAGAAACTTGCCAAACTGTTCATTGAAATAATAGGTTATATGTGCCTGAGCTTTTATCTACATCTCCATAAGAACAAAAATGAAGCCAGGAACACAGAAGTTTAAATGCCCAAACAACACGGCACTAACAGAATACTGAACAGGAGTTCCTGAATTGTACACAATGTATAGATACTTGTGTATCTCCTTGCTGCAGGGACTTCTGCTTGTTCAGAGAACGCTGCTTTTTTTTCTAGATGGAACTGTTTGCCTCAATCTCTTGGTGCATGTGCTGTATACAGTAACTTCTCATATATGCAAAAATATTGCACATCCTGTGACCTTCAACAATATGTACTCGGCTTCGTTTTTTTTTTTCTCAGAGGCATTATGTCAAACTAACCACATATTATTGCACTGAAATGCCTATTTGTTTAATAAGTCTTATCTATTTTCCACACAGTGTTCTTCTACAACATTACAAAAAAATCAGTTTTCTGCGCATTATTGATATTTTAAGAAAAAAAAAAAAAAAGCTCACTGGGCAAAATTAAATAAATAAATAAAAAAAAGTTTTAACATTTCCTACAAACGTTATATATACTGATAACAAATACAATATTTCTTTTGTTTTTTTCCTTTTTTTGTTAGTTTGTTTTTCTACTCATTGCCAACATTCCATCATACTCTATTTGATTTTTATTTGTTGTACTGTGCTATTGGTTTTATGTTTGTTCTTATGTTGTTTAACGTGCAGTCTTCTATATATGTACTTGGGTGTTTGGCACTAATGCAATTAGTAACCAAATGTAGAAGTCTGACCTAAGAGGCTATGAACAATGGTTACTACAAATGTCAGGTTTAAAATGTGGTTTGTTACTGATTGCTGAAAAACTATAAACTATATTTAAAAAAAAAAAAAAAGTATATATTTTTCTATGGGTTCTGAAAATAGAGCAGAAAAAATGATATTTGACCGAATTGGCTTTGTCACAATTACAGCAGTCACATTAGCTTTTTAGGAATGTGAAGTGCGCAATGAAGTCTGTGTTTACTAAGACTAAATTATATGGATTTTATTATTTTACCCATCAAAACCATTCCAGATTTTGTTATTATGTTTAAGTAGTTTGTTTTGTTGTTGTACTACAAATAAGTATACTTTGTTGTGTTTATTTGCTTTTATGTATAAGAATCCCTCGTCTTTTTTTAGAGGAGATCTAAGATGCTCCATGTAAAATATTTGTGAATGAAAAAAGAATTTAGATCAAAGGGGATGGGGACATTGTTGGATTTGTCTATTTTTGTTCTGCATTTTGCTTTATATTTTTTTTCTGCAGTAATTGTACATTTTGTGGTTGGTTTTTGCAAATCGACAAAAATATTGTACAAAACTTTGCTTTAATGATTCTTCCGGCTTCTGTGACTTTCAGTGCTACAATGAAAATGTTTGGTCGGGTTGGCTCCTTAAGGAGTGTGGTGAGCACAATTTTTTTGTTAGGGTGACAAGCCTTAACTCATTAACCTTTTGTCTCATATTTTCTGCTATTCTTAAGTTTTCACCCTTTATAAATCCTCTCTGGTATTTGCCAGCATACTGTGTGACCCCAGAAATTGTAATTGATGGTGGGGAAAGCAGCTATGATTATGTTTTTATACTGCTATTGGCCCGTAGACCGTGGTCAAGTTAGAAGCAGTAAACCTTATGCTCCCTATCTATCATTGCTAAGAAGGGTATGTAAGAAAATTTCTAATGCAGCTGTGTCTACTATGGTGGGGACTTGACTCCATGAAGTAAAGCTGGAAAACATCATCCAATAGCTTGGTCACCTGGGTCGATATTACAAGGCACCTTATGCTGCACCAGCTTGTGAGACTTTGGGAATGGTTGCGACCTCTTATAATACAGTGTGGAAGAGGTGTGGGGTCTTTTTGTGGTCTAGCAATGACACTTAGCCAGGAAAGCAACTCCCTCCTAATTTGCCAATCTGAAACAGTGAGCGTTATCTTCAGCCTTGTAATATGTCACTAATAATGGGCCTGATTCAGAACTAAGAACGAGCTCTGTTCGTATTTACACACAGCATAAATACTATGCACTCCACCGGTCGGCCTTACGCCTGCTAAACCCAGTCCATACTGTACGATTTAAATGTCTCCCCCCGCCTACATTCCGTAACTGGAGCGTATTTACGGGTGTCGTAATATAGGCACGCCCATTTGGCCGTAATTACGCTAATGTTACGGGCGACCTAAATTCAATTACGCCCATGAGTTACGAAAGGAAATATCTGCTGGGCGCATGCGCGGTATGTATTTTAAGCCGAAGTTATGCTTACGGCAGGCGTAAATACGCGGGCGTAGTTCTGGATCAGGCCCAATGTAACAAAACCATCTCTCAGCTTATATTCTACAATATTTATTACAATTGGAGCTTTTACAAATATCATTTATTTAATATTTAACAGTAATGTAAAAAGGTAAGTAAGTTAACCATGGTTTGCCGAGCAGAGCCAGAGACATAGGACCAGTCCAGACCCCTGCACGACAGCCAAATTCCGCACCCTAGATGTGTCATTTAGTTGTTTTATTGGCAATGCCCATGCATATGCCAGATGTCCTGCAACGGATCCTAAGGTGTAAGATCGTCTGACAGGGCAGTGCAGCCCCTCTGCCCGCCTAAAATCCGAAAGGTGGGCGGGGGGAGCATTTAAATCATACAGTAGGTGTGGTTACGTGTGAATCAGCCGCTGATCCGCACAGGTGACGTAAGGTGTGCCTTGTGGCAGCATAAGTCACCTAAAGTTCGCACGAGAGGGGGAAGTGACAGTGGAGTTCTCTCCCGTCTTCCGTGTAGACTGACAGCGGGGGGTAAACGCGCAGAGGTCAGGATCCGGTCCATAATAAGCATTAACAAAAAATTTTGAGTTATTAAATTACGGAATCAGATAGTTTATTTATTTTTATTGCATACTTTTTAAGTTTGTGTCTACATGAGTAACTCTAACAGTGGATTCAGCTGAGCCTGTAAATAATGTAAACACTGAAAGAAAATACTATTATAAAATGAGACGATCCTTCTTTTTTTTTTTTTTTTTTAAACCTAAATCCATTTCCTTTGATGATTGTGTGTTGATATCCGGTAGCGTGTCTGTGTTTGCATGTGCCGTTGTGTATGTTTTGGCTCCTTAGATCTGATACTATTAAAGCTCTATATTTTTCTTTGTGAATGAGCATTTTTAAAGCTTAGAGTATTTAACCCAATGATTGAATCAGGTTTTTTACCCAAAGGCGTATTGCAATGTTATGCACAGAGAAATGTATAAAACGTTTACAATTAGCATGGTAAACAATGTCTAATCTGTCGAAACTTTTTACTATAACAATTTAAATTCTTGACAAGATGCCTTGATTAAAATGTAAGTATCCTTATTTTAAATGTATTTAAATGAAATTTACATTGTCATTGTACATTTCTGTTTTAATATGTTGAATTATCTCAACATACTTCAGGATTATTGTCCACGACTGCATGTACACTAGTTGTATTAAGTGTGTCACATATCTACATGGTATGAACTTGTAGCAAAAAAATATTCAAAGACCCACACCCCCAATCAATCAGTCCAGTCAACACATTTATCTGGTTGAATTAAATATAGTTGCACCATGTTAGTGCACATCTCTCTAGTTTAGGCAGGGCCAACCTGTGGCTCTCCAGGGGTTCTGAAACTATAGCTCCCACCATGCTTTGTCGGATATCATTATGACTATGCATTTGAAGTATAGGCATAGCAACATTTTCGATATTCACAGGTTGGCCAGGCCTGCTCTAACTGCCCTATCTGTTAAAGTGTACCCACTGCAACTTGGAAATCGTTACTAAAGCACATTTTTAACATAACCACTCTGTAATCCAATAATTCACTTGTTATCATGACAAATAGCAGCCTATACCAGTGATTTTTATGCTGAATATTTCCGCTTGTGCCACTTATTTGTCCCTATGTGCTCTCCTGAGGCAGACAAATGTTAGGGCTTGTTCACACCCGGGTGTATTATGCATTGTTTTACTTTACAGGGAAAAAAATACAAAATAAATCCATGACTGTTTTTTTTATGAATTATATGCTCGGGACGTAAAACCTGTAGCATGTTCACACCAAAAACCCCCAAACATTGTGCTGGAAATCCGCTGCATCTTGAAATGAAAGTAAACTGACCGATGAATGCTTTTGTGTGAACAAGCCCTTATCAGGAAGGGTGACTGACATTAGCATTAAAAATGACCATCTAAGAATGTAATGATCTCATTAGGAACAGCCTATTTTTTACTTTGTAATATGCTGCAAACACTGGATGTATTTCTGCAGTTTTTTAATGCCTGAATTCAGTTGTCATATTCTTGCAAGCTATTTGATATAGATGTTTGTTGCAATAAAGAATTGATTTCAATTTGTGCTGCTTTTGTTTCTTGTCATAACATTGAATAGTATTAGGAAATGCTTCTATGTACAGCCGCGGTTACTGACTTAGTTGGTTTGCCTGAAATATTTTGCTGCCTTTGAGATTCCGACATTAAAAAGTCAATACTAGGGGCCCGATTCAAATAGCTGCGATGATGGGAAAACGTTTGCTCTGCGCTTTTCCCGACATACGCGGTATGAAAAATGGTTGAATAAAAATGTCACACTTGTATTTTTTTTAGGTGGAAGTGCAGCAGAATTCTACACTGCGCATGTGCAGAATGGCAGCGAGCCCAGAGTCAGACGAAGGCTACTCATCTGCCTGCGTCCACACCCGTGTGCTCTGCACATCGTGTATTCCGCGATGCTTAAATGAGAAAGTGGGCGGTTTAGTGCGTATGCAAGGTGCAGTAGCAGTCAAGATACCCTGCGCTTCTTCCAGAATCTTGCAACATCTCGGAATGGTGTAAATGAAAAAAGCAGTAAATAAATCAATTGCCCTATTCTTATTACACATTGCCCTAAAAATAAACATTGATAAAATGTATGAACGATCACATTTTTTATAATACAAATTCTGGCCATACACTACAGTACATTTTATCAAGGCATGAGTAGCATTGAATTGCCTGGGAATTTTACTTTTAATCAGGGATTTAGATTTTTAAGTAATGTTATTTGATTATTAATAAAAAAAAAAAGAAAAATTAAACGTGCAAACGTGTATAGGCAGCTACACTATAACTCACTGTAACACTATAACACTCACTACTACACTATAACTCACTATGGGCCTGATCCAGACATACGCCCACCGTCGCTACGGCAATGCCCGATCGTGGATTTGTGCGTCTGTAGCAGCGCCGTAGGGACGCTGAAGGGGACTTCCCACAGCGTCCCTACGTTCAGGTTAGTGTAGGTGGGCGGGGGGAGCTACTTTAATGAGGGCGGGCTAGGCGGCCATACGCTCCTGTGCGAGCGTATGGCCCCTTATGCCAGATGAAGTTAGGGTAGCCTTCAGCTGACGTAGGGAAGGTTCCATACTCCCTCACATGGTCGTTGTCTTAAAAAGTGAACCACTATAACACTCACTACTACACTATAACTTACTACTACACTATAACTCACTATAACACTCACTACTACACTATAACTTACTACTACACTACACTATAACTTAACACTCACTACTACACTATAACTCACTATAACACTCACTACTACACTATAACTCACTATAACACTCACTACTACACTACACTATACTATAACACTCACTACTACACTATAACGCACTATAACACTCACTACTACACTATAACGCACTATAACACTCACTACTACACTATAACGCACTATAACACTCACTACTACACTATAACTCACTATAACACTCACTACTACACTATAACTCACTATAACACTCACTACTACACTATAACTCACTATAACACTCACTACTACACTATAACTCACTATAACACTCACTACTACACTATAACTCACTATAACACTCACTACTACACTATAACTCACTATAACACTCACTACTACACTATAACTCACTATAACACTCACTACTACACTATAACTCACTATAACACTCACTACTACACTATAACTCACTATAACACTCACTACTACACTATAACTCACTATAACACTCACTACTACACTATAACTCACTATAACACTCACTACTACACTATAACTCACTATAACACTCACTACTACACTATAACTCACTATAACACTCACTACTACACTATAACTCACTATAACACTCACTACTACACTATAACTCACTATAACACTCACTACTACACTATAACTCACTATAACACTCACTACTACACTATAACTCACTATAACACTCACTACTACACTATAACTCACTATAACACTCACTACTACACTATAACTCACTATAACACTCACTACTACACTATAACTCACTATAACACTCACTACTACACTATAACTCACTATAACACTCACTACTACACTATAACTCACTATAACACTCACTACTACACTATAACTCACTATAACACTCACTACTACACTATAACTCACTATAACACTCACTACTACACTATAACTCACTATAACACTCACTACTACACTATAACTCACTATAACACTCACTACTACACTATAACTCACTATAACACTCACTACTACACTATAACTCACTATAACACTCACTACTACACTATAACTCACTATAACACTCACTACTACACTATAACTCACTATAACACTCACTACTACACTATAACTCACTATAACACTCACTACTACACTATAACTCACTATAACACTCACTACTACACTATAACTCACTATAACACTCACTACTACACTATAACTCACTATAACACTCACTACTACACTATAACTCACTATAACACTCACTACTACACTATAACTCACTATAACACTCACTACTACACTATAACTCACTATAACACTCACTACTACACTATAACTCACTATAACACTCACTACTACACTATAACTCACTATAACACTCACTACTACACTATAACTCACTATAACACTCACTACTACACTATAACTCACTATAACACTCACTACTACACTATAACTCACTATAACACTCACTACTACACTATAACTCACTATAACACTCACTACTACACTATAACTCACTATAACACTCACTACTACACTATAACTCACTATAACACTCACTACTACACTATAACTCACTATAACACTCACTACTACACTATAACTCACTATAACACTCACTACTACACTATAACTCACTATAACACTCACTACTACACTATAACTCACTATAACACTCACTACTACACTATAACTCACTATAACACTCACTACTACACTATAACTCACTATAACACTCACTACTACACTATAACTCACTATAACACTCACTACTACACTATAACTCACTATAACACTCCTAAATCCCCCCCCCACCCACACTCACACTTCTACCTAAACACTCCCCGAGGCTGTCTCTTTCTAACTAAACTACTCCAATCTACGCAATCTACCTACGTACCTAACTGGTACATAGATTGCGGAATGCGTAGTAGGTCATTTTGCAGAAGCTTCTTAGATGTGAATTTGACCCTATAGGTGTATTGCTCTCTTGCAGAAAGACCAGCGTAGGACCCTGGTTTTGTCCAGATTACCACTTTAGGTTGACAAAACAAATTGCTGTATAAAAAGGGCCTTAGCTGGTGCTTAAGAAGATTTTGTTTAGGATTTCACCATGATTGAAGCCATTGGTTACATCGTTCTTCCTCTAGTATGCCTCTTCCTACTGTGCGTCCATCTGTCTAAGATTCACCAAAGTTTGAGTGTTGAACCAATACAGCCAAGAGTTAGTTTAAATTGCAAGTTAGAGTTTAAAAAAATGCATTCATCATTATCTCCTAAATCTAAATCTATCTGGATTTTCCAGATTATGTCTGCCAAAGACACAGACCGGTTGCCAGTACTCAACAGCAGGGGCATAATCCTAAAACACCATTCCATCGCGTATTAGATTACGTGTAAAGTCTGTCTGACGCTGTGATCTATAAGGGATTTTTGTGTTTACGTTGTTTAAATCCTCATTGTTTCATGGAATTGCAAACAGAAAAACTTAGACTGCAGACTTTACAAACTTTTTAACTAAACGTGTAAAGATTCATGCAGCATAGTTGTTTATGTGTATTGTAACTTTTAAACAATTGAATAAATATCTAGATACACTGTAAAATGTTCGCTTTTTAGTTTCACTGCTGTAATTGGTGCTTTTACATATTAAGTTTAATTTTCCACAGACTCTTGGTGTGTCTTACTAACTTATGTGTTTAAGTGTGAGTAAATTAATACTTACAGAAGATTGTTTGGGAGGAGTAAACTGAAACAGTAATAGGAGTGAGTGACACTGATTTCAGAAATAAAGTAGCCAAAAATATACACGACTGGGAGTGCCTGAGTATTTGTCAGCCCAAAAGTGCCATCATTATTACCTGTGTTAATTGTTACATTACTTTTCTGGCGCAGAGAACAATTCTAGATGCCTGACTAAGCAATTGCTTAATTTATTATGTTGTAGTGGTTGTGTTACTTTGTTTTGCAATATCAACATCCACTGGTGTTACAGAAGCTCTATAGAAATGGATGTATTCAGAATGATTATTAAAGTGTGTTGGCATTATGATACTGTTTTTGGAGAGGGAGAGGGAGGAAGTATCTGTAGAGGGCCTTGGGGTGTGTTCAGTATTGGAAATTAGTTCCGCTTTTTAATTGGTTGTTTTAGCTTTTTTTTATACAAAACTCGTAATCTCTTTCACAAAGAAAATCCAAATGCTAACTTTACACTGAATAGCTTGTCACATATTGTGATCGCATTATTTGGCCTTACTCCAAACTAACAGGAACTGTTGGCAACACATGTGGAGGTTCAAATATATAGATTAATTTCTTTGGATGGTGAAATTTTTAACTGATAATCATTTGACTGTGAGGTAAGTTGTAAAGAAGTGGTTTGCTTTTTTTTATTTCTTGGAGATGAATAGCATCTATCTATCTATCTATCTATCTATCTATCTATCTATCTATCTATCTACTATTCCTAAATATCATATTTGTCAATTGTTATATGCAATATATTCCTTGCATCATGCATTGACATAGCCTAGATAGTCTAGATATTTAGTTTGTAAAGCAACATATAAGCTTTAATATGCTAAAAAATTTCAAAAAGTATCCAAATATTTACTTGCCATTTTAAAAACTTTGCTATTTAAAGAAATAAAAAAATAAATATGGGTAGCAATACAAATCTTATGTGGTATGTAAACTATATACAAAGTTTGCACATTAATACCTGATTTCAACAAGATCTCCCATTTTACACATGTTTAAACCATATTTTCTGATGAATGTTCTTTAAATGTTATGGTGATTTTTTTCTGTACTGCAATGCAACAAAATCTTTTATTTTTTTCATAGTGGCTTGTTCTTTGCACAATGGTGTGAAAAATATATTTGTGACAATATACAACTAGGCAGGCTGATAGTAATGCAATTTGCCATAACACTTTCTACTTGAAGAAAAACCATAATGTTTGAATGAGAAGAGCTAATCTTTAAAATGGAGCACAAGGAAAGACGATGTGGTGGAAGATGACATTGGAGAATCTTGCGTACACCGAATTTACCACTATCCTCCAAGAAGCCACAGCGGACTCATTGCATATCTAAGTGAGTATGTCTGCTGATCCTATTAAAGAATATATCTCTCTTTATCCCTCTCTCACCCCCCCCCCCCCCCCCCCCCCCCCT
>WWET01000720.1:135430-145600 GCA_011038615.1 Limnodynastes dumerilii
CCTGCTGAAGGATTAGCAGAAGACATTTATTTCTCTGCCTGGGACATAACATGTAAATCTGCAGCTGCTAAGCTCCCCCAAGGGTGAGGCTCATTGGAAATAATTAGTACCCTTCAGTGTATGTGTATCACAAGACCTGTCTCTTCATGAATGTTATATGGGATGAACCTTGTGCCAAGGGGCTGACTATACTACTAGGCAGCATTGATGCATAGGAGATCTCCCCTCTGTGTTCCTTATTGTGAAATGCTGGTATTTATGTGAAGAGAAAGGTCACATAAAGAATGAAATGTGACTATACACTCAGTTTGTTCAATGATTGCAGTTACAAGAGCAAAAATGAGTTTTAACTGTTCAGCATCCAAAAGGGCAACAGTATTTTTAGTTCTCTGCAATCTAATTTAGCAATGGTTAATTCAATCAAATGCAGAAATATGTGTTTTTGTTTTATTTATTATTTATGTCCAATCATACAAGGAGAAATCTTTACATATACATTTTGTGTGTGTGAATATATACAAACACCTAACCTGTAGTTTATCTCTGTTTTTTTAAACTAAAACTACAATCAGGGTAATGGTATTTATGAGCTGGCTTGTCAAACATTTCTTTAATGAGAAGTCATCAGCTAAAATGTAAGCAGTATTTTGTGCAGTAACATGACCCACATATTGTTGCCATTCAAATCATTGGTAAAAGTGGGTCAATATATTTTAGTTTGCCATTATTCCTCTTCTCCTTCTTTAATACAAAGCTGTCGAATAACATTCTATTTGCTACAATTTTACTTCCAAAATTTTGAATTTCAGAGGATATGCCCCGATTATTAGAGCTGAAGGGGGCCATAGTCTTATGGCTATGACATTGCTAGTATGTTGGTGAATTGGGGATTTGGGTAGTTTAAAAGTACCTTATGGGCTGGGAGTACCCAGATTTTGTTTGTTTGATTGTTGGGGTTCATTAATACTATTTATATAACTTTTTTTTTTTTTTTTAAATCAATTTAATGTAATCTTCTGAGACTATGGACTGGATCTTGCATGCACGGACTTCCAAACCGTGGAAAACTCCACACCATCCCCATAGGGGCAGCAGGGTGGAGTTTGTATGTTCTCCCCGTATCTGCATGGGTTTCCCCCGGGTGCTCAGGTGTTCTCCCACACTTCAAAAACATGCTGGTGGGTTAATTGACTGCTGAATAAATTAACCCTAATGTCTGTGTGTGTGTTTGTGTTAGGGTTCTTAGTATGTAGCTCCAGTAGAGCAGGGACTGATGTGAATGTGACATATTCTCTGTAAAGAAAGTCCCTTGTAATCTGATAGCGCTATATAAAAACCTGTAAATAAATAACATATAAAATGGGGATGAATAGTACATAAGGCCCTTACTGTATGCTTTAAATACCTTCCGACATCACTTCTGTTATGAAAGTCTGGATCTATCATTTGTGTGATGTTCTATATGCTTTGGTCAGTAGATCTCCAAACACCTGTAAAACTATTCATCCCTCTAGATCCATGGACCAGACACAGGCTCCAATCAGCTGTTTGTTTTTTTTTTTTAAGTCATTGCATATGCTCAGAACACTGGGCTATGCAGCGGAACGCTGGTCCTGCTGTTCCGAATGTGAG
The DNA here is from genome assembly GCA_011038615.1 of Limnodynastes dumerilii. Lineage (NCBI taxonomy): Eukaryota > Metazoa > Chordata > Amphibia > Anura > Limnodynastidae > Limnodynastes > Limnodynastes dumerilii. The sequence goes on from WWET01000720.1 coordinate 137,063, forward strand.
GTGGAACATGTGTACTCTATATGCACGGGTCGCCGGCCTGGCCTTCATATGGGTTTAGCCCTTGCTTTTGATTAGCTTGTCCACATGTTAAAACTTATGTGTGAATAAGATAATTTAGGAACGTTCGGTACCCACCACGCGTTTGTGATGCCATCGTAGAGCTGGATCCAGCCCCATGTCTTCAAGCAGTGTCATCTGCTAATGTGTTCAGGGGGTCTTTAGTCATTTATTAACACCCATTTTCTGATGAAGAATATATGTGGGAATTATATATAAATTACCCCCATAAATGTCTGCGGACTCTGCCGATCCTTTTATTAATGACTTTGTCATATATGAATTCACTCTGGGAACTTTTATTTTAGTAGGACACATTTTATTTGTTTATCAGAGCTACTGTTTACAATACAGTGTTTTTCTTTTTTTTTTTTTTTATTTATGAAAGAATTAGTCTGTTTACTAAATAACAAAAAAAAATGTCTGAGTTCCGCTATAACTTTGCCTTTTACCTTGACGTGCATGCATACATTGCCCATTAAGCATCAATTATTCATGCTGTGCTTTCCGTCACAAAACAGTCCTCAGTTAGAAAATGTTCCTTTTTTTCCTGGAACAATCCCAGATCTTCATGGTGTTACTGGGGTTTTTGTACCAGAAAATGTCACCATTTTTTGGAAACATTAACTAATGCAGTAAAATAGATGCGTGTGTTCAGAATTGCCCCAATGTAACCCTGACAGGAAATTAATTTGGGCCCCTTTTTTCCATTTTCTGTGTTCCTAACTTGCCATCAGACACTGATTTTAGTAGACATGAAAGGTGATGTGTTATTGCCTATTGGACATTTGTTTTCATATTGTAGGTTTCTTGTTTTTGCTAATGGGTGTTTTATTAAGCAACTAAATTTGTATTTATTCATTCTTAATATTAATCATTGGTCCTGTAACAAACTCCTAATTAGTATTTTGTCAAATATATAAAGTCTAGGGGCTGTATTCAGAGATCCATTTTCGAGGGGAGTTGCGTGCGTATTTTTATGATCGGATCAACTGCGCATGTGTAGTAACTTTTTTTTACGTAAGTTGCGTTGAATATACGCTCGTCAGTGCTTTAGGCACGGGCATGTGGATCACACTTGGGTACATACGTGCGGATGGGTGGTGTAGAAATACGTACTTGAAAATTTACATAAAAGTGGGTGGGGGAGGCATGGAGGCGCGGTTATAAAGAATTGCACGGACGGAGCACAAATACGCACGTAAGTACAGATGTAAAGAACAAAGTGGTCTTGAGACTCGTAAGTCGCGACAGCACGTTGTTGGTGGGTGTTTCCTTGCTCCGGCCGTGAGTATAATTGCGTACATAAAAAAAAACGGATCTCTGAATACGGCTCTAGGTCATTTGCTCCCAAACACTTGTATTCCTCACGTGACGGGATATATTTCTCTGTGATTGATCGGTAATGCTCATTTTGCTCTCAGTTCTGATTTTAAAGCATGAAGCTAGCAGGAGGCTGTCAAGGAATTCTAATTAACAGGCTTACTGTGGAATGTAGAGGTGGAGTGTCCTGTAAAATGCTTTGTATCCCCTGCAAGGTCAATGTCACACAGGTGTTATACAGCCAGAAAATGTCATTTTCTAGGAAAATGAAATGATGTAAACTTGTTCCATGATATTGAATAAGAAAGCTATTCCCCTGTCCCATGCTGCTCCATTCTCACATAGTAAATCAGGGTTGCCTTCTCTTGGAGGGAAGAAATAGTTTCCGATATGGAGGCGGGGCTTAATGTTCTTAATGATTTATGCAAATTGTCTCTAAGTCCTGCCCCTGTCAATCACTACTGTAATTTCTAGTGTTCCCAGGGTGGGTGGGGCTTGATCACATCATCTAGCCCCGCCTACCCTAGTAACGCTAGGAATCACAGTAAAGGTTGACAGGGGTCGGGACTTGTGGGAGATTTGCTGGCTCTCCCCGAATACCTGGAGAAATGTCCAAATTTTGGAAGTCTCCCAAATATTCCAGGAGAGTTGGCAGCCCTGTAATAAATGCATGCATTTTCCCAAAGCGTTGCTGGCAGTGTATTTATAGACAGTGCTCGACACTCATAGGATCACTGCTGAGCACTGTGTAAGCTGCAAGCATAGTGTTCTGAGGGTGCAGAGTGGGTGGCTGTCATGAACCCCCCCAGGGTTGTCACACCACTGGAACTGTGGATTTCTAAATCTTGATAACTCCATTTCAAAACTTCAACTTCCACTACTGAGTATAAATTATACCCTGCAAATGGATGGAAAAATAGCACAAAACTATTTAGTGAGTGAGAAAATCCATAATCCAGGATTCCATGCTGGAAGTCTTATCAATGGCGGGACGAGGTGGGATGTGGACATCATGCTAATGGGAGGGGGCAGGTATGTATATATTAAAGTGAGTGATCGCTAAGCACCCCTGTACTATCCAGACTTCTGCACAGTCCCCATTATAGGTGAGCATGGAAGTGAGGTAACAAGGTAGGGACCAGGCAACATATCTCTGTGCCAGTAAGGGAACAGAAAGCTCGAAGCTCACCGCTGCATCGGAAGGCTGGATCTGTTCCACAAAGAGAATGTATTGGATCCTGATTTAAGAGTCCGGTCAACGTGTGATCCTAATTTTCTTAACTACTCCCCTCGCACTTAAGCAGTTTCTGCCAGCATAACCTTTATGCTAGTGCGTAATCGATGGTCAGACGTTAGGACTTAGCCAAGCCATTACTGTATGATGTCCATACCTTGTTTTATTCATGTCGACCCACCAATGGAACATCTTCTTGCATGGAGATCTGGATCGTGAGATCCGTGCTGGGAGTCGGTAACGCGCCACAACTATTAAATCTGCATCCAGTCTATTTTAGCAGATAAAGCATATTTACGTGAAACAGCGCTTTGCAGTGTAGCTTCAGTAGTGATATTTATACCGTGGTAGAACACTCTTTTTTAATAATTATATATCCGCAAGTTACATTTTCACAGTGCTTTTTTTTTTGTAAAAAAAAAAGGTGCCCGGAACTCACATCAAGTGAGTAGCGCCACAAGTCGAGCAGCACCATCACAACCAGCACGGACGAAGTACACATGCATTGGACTCGACACACAAGCATGGTGATTTTGCTGCCGAAACTATTAAAACTGTTGAAAAGGTGCTTGAACGCCGTTCTGGTGCGTTCTATGACAAAAAAGCAGTGTATTTTCAATATAATACTATAAAGGCAGGGATTTCAATATAGTAAACTATGGAACCGTTGTCCCTGTTTCTGGACCAGTCGGTTACCAGGCTGCTTCTTTAAGAGTATGGACCGGAAATAGACGTCTGTGCTCTGAGCCGGGTCCCTGCTGTATCTGGGCTTACTTTTGTAAGGGAAGACCACTCCCCTCGCATGCATGGACGCCGACGGCTGGCCACGCCTTAAAATCTCCACACTGTCCTTACTTAAAATAAGGGCAAGGCAGAAGTCTGCTTAGTATGTAATGCTTAACCCCTCCCATCTTGTGTACACACCAGAGCTGCCATGGGGGGAGCAGCCAGGGCTATTGTCCCGGAGCTGATGGGGGCCTGCCGATACTTACCTAGCTCTGCAGCAGCAGGTATTGCCAGTAGGAGACGAGGGGCCGTATGCAGAGGTCTTAAAGACCGCATATACGTATGCAGGGAAAAATTTCACTGTTGTATCCTGGGCCCTGCAGTTGCTGACGGCGGCTCTGTTACACACTATACGCATCCTGATCCGCCATCACAAACAACTCAATTACGATAGTCTGAATCCTCATGAAAGTTTATACATGCATCCAAGTAAAATGCGATTATGCGTTTTACTTAAGTCTGGATCATGTCCTATGGGGTTATCTTGGCTTTAAGATTGTTTCATAGTTTGCTTTTTAGACATGTGGCTACTAATATGGTAATGTAGTCGTGTTAGAATCATCAGACAAATGACAAAGACTCTTCCATCTTACAGCACATAATAATAGTGACAACTGTAAAAGTCACCTGCTCCTGACTGCCAGGACAATGAAACTCTCTCTCATCAATATTTTATTTTGTCTTTTGTCCTAGTCTAAAGCTCATTAAAGTTAATGGTTGTAATAATTTAAGATGATATATGAATGATTGACTGCATAGACCGGTACATGGAGAAGACAAATATTGAATTATGGGTTAAGTCACTTTTGAAAAGCTTGCTGAAACATCTGTCAGCCCTCTTTTGACAACATAGCAAGCCTAACGCACATGGAAAATGTTTTCATCAGGACATAAACCTCTCACAATTCTTCATGGAGCTTTACAAGCATGGTAAATTAACAGATTTATATCTATAAGAAATGATAAAAGATTTTCTGAGATCATGTATGAAGGTTTGCTCTACAGACAGAACTTGTGTTCTTTTTTTTGTTTCTTGTAAGGTATTACACACTTTTGATTAATGTTTTCATTCAATTCCTGCACTTTGTATTTTGGGTACCCCGTAATTAATTTCCTGCAATATAAATAAAATAGGATAACAGTAGTAATAATCTGTGGCACAAATGATTTGTTTGATTGATGTTTTTTTGCATTATTACCTAGGAATTCTGTTTTTGCTGTGCCTGTTATTTTTGTGAGTGTCTTTGCTTCTGTTAATGTTTGAGGTGCTCTTGGGCTTCTATGTGTTTTATCATATTTTGTTGTGTGGCTCTTGCTTCTAATCAATTTAAAATATCATAAAGTAAACCGAGATCATAATTGTTCTGAAATGGAAGAATATTGATTTGTCTCAAAGGCGGAAAAACTTTGTTAATTATTAATTATTCACATAATTCGTCATGCTATTTGTTTAGAGGTGGTGAATGTAAACAAGAAGTTTATTTACTGAAAGTCCTGTTTCTTATTTAGGAGTTAAAATTAATTACAGCAGAGGTGTGAAAATCTTGCTTTTAAGCTGTGCAGAGAACGGAATTGTAAATTTAGTTGAATGCAAATATTTAATTTATTTTCTGAAACATTTTACCCTAATTCCAGGACTTCCATGAGTTTCACCAAAAAACACAGCATTGGTTTATAGCAAATTGGTACAATCAGTGGTACATAGCTCACCGTCTAAGGGTATACATGGAGGCCAGGTATTATTGTAAGGAACTAGTACCTTTCAACAGTGCTTGTTTTTAACCTGGAGCAATATCCGAAGGCAGAGGGATAATCAATGAAATGGATTTCAAACTCCTTACAAACCAATGGGGAGTGGGTATGGATCTGCATGATAATGTTCAGCATATGTAAAAATATAAGAGGGGAGGGCATTGGTGTATCTATAATGAAAGCAGGGTGTGCAGTGCACATGGGCCCCTCAGACCAGGGAGTCCTGTAGCACACGCTCTGCACCAAAATCTATGTCCTTAGATCAACCCTTTTTTCTGGATGGAGGCCTTAGGGGATGGGGGGGCGGGGCATGTACAAATCCTGCACAAGGGCCCTCTCACTTCTTAAAATGCCTGGGGGGAGGGGGAGATAGATCTCAAAATATGTAAATAAAATAATTGTGAGCAGCGGGTAAGTGCTAGTGGCAGGTCCATAGTGAGTGTGGAGGGAGAGAGAGAGTTGAAGAAGAAACTTGGAGAGTCATTAGAACAGAATGGAATTGTAAAGTGGTGTTTGACTTGAATCCATAGACCCGGATCCAGAACCCCAGTACAATAGTAGCTGTGCTTGGAGCTCTGAAACCCTATCCCTATAAGATTTATCCTTCTGTGCAGGTGAGGACACAACCTTTCGCTACCAAACCCCTGCCATAACTTTGAGCCATCCTCTGTTAAAAAGCAGATGGCTTGGAAGTCCATATAAGTGTTTGGCACTTAGCTTGTACTTACTGTACACTCCGCACCCCTCCACCTCTCTCACTAGCACCCCCAAGTGCACATCCCGCTCAGTCATCAAAAACATTGCCCATTTTTCTGAAAGTCCATAGTGCTTAACACACCTTGTAAAGCTGAGAACCATTGGTTTATTCATTTCATTGAAACATTGCATTCAATTTAAAGGCTGATTCTGCTGCATTGTGTTTAATCATTGTATTATAAAATCAATAATGGATAAAGCACCTTCTAAGTTTAAGAATAAATACTCATTAAATGCAGCCATTAGCATCCACTTTTTTTGGGGGCATTGGACGGATGTTATTAGGTTAACTATGTGTGTTTTTTAATCACAAGGACACTTAGTGACAGTACTGCAGTATCAAGAAAATAGTTTCAATAACAAATTCACTTTGTTACATAAAAAATAAATCTTGATGATCTTGAAATGATTAATAGATGTTGGATACACATTTACTTGAAATGATTAATAGATGTTGGATACACATTTACGCTCTAATATTATTGAATGTGTCCATAGAATAGCAGCTTTTATATCATCACCACCTGGGATGTACCTATTACACATAAGCTTTTAGACAGATTGGGCCTGGGGCATGTTCCTTGTTTTGGCTCATACACAGTGAGCTGAAATATTATGCAGATTATTTTTGTTGCCCTTGCTCACTGCGCCCCCCATTTTCTTCCTGTCTTATGGCACCTTGCACCTTGCATGATACAGAGGCAACGGGCCACCAGCAAAACTGGGCAAATATGATGATTTTCCAAAGTGATTCCTTTAGGCATGAAAGCAACGTTTTTGACATACGAGTTATCACTAACAATTAACAATGTTATTTGCTTTGATATTTTTGCTGCTCCACATCATATCTGTGATTTTATTGTAAAAGAAGATTCATGATGGTACTGGGTAATCCCTGATGGTGTCTTATACTGTCATCATAGGTCTATGTGATGAGCGCGCTCAAGAAAAAAAATATTGTGTAGTATACACATAAATAAGAGGGAAAGGACCACACTAAAATGCAAGAGAATACAAAACAAGTGATTACAAGTTCTTTCACTGAGGGGCAGGTATTAACAGAACTCTCTCAGGTGAAAACATGCAAATCAATGAGACCAGATAGTAAACTTTGAAGGATATTAAATGATATAATATTAAAGAGTGCTGGGGAAATCATTAACAGAATTACTCAGGCAGTCACTAGTAACAGAAGTAATTGAAGAAGACTGGAATTATTCATGGAAACCATGTTAATATAATGAAATGTACAGTATCTTAAATCCAGCAATTTACGGGATCCTGAGCAGCATGAAATAAATGGGGAGAGATTATATCTAAAATCATTATATTGACTTTTTTTTTTGTTACTGATCACTAATGTAGTAGATCAGTAGGAGGCATAGACATAGCTTATGTAGACTTCAGTAAGACTTTTTGACACAGTACCATGTCAAGGCTGCTAAATATCTGGAAATCTGGAAAATTTGGCATTGTGATCAAAGATATTTGCATGTATGTATTGGATGTAACAGTTACCAGTGGATCCCCCACGGAAGCATGTGCGTAACATTTAAGCTATGGTCCTGTATCTGGAAGTCCATACATATGATGGCAGAGGTGTGTGGTGACGCCGAGAACGGACAATTTTTTTATTTTTTTTTTGAAAGGGCCGTTTTCTCCCAGCCAATTGCGAACTGACTGGAAAATCATATTGATTTATTGTTTCACTTTTAAGATTGCTGCTATCTGAATAAGGACTTCTGTGTTATCAGCATATACCGAGGATGGAGCCCATACATCTGAGTTATGTTATGTATAAGTGACTGATTGTTGCCTTATATCAAATATCCAAGCATTTTATTGACTGTTGCACCGATTCTTGTCTACTGGTCACATATAGAATAGCAGCAAACTGCATTTGAGTTATTCACTTTGCGGTCTGTCTTTGCATTTTATCAGAACTACTGAATGATTATTATAGTCCCTTGAAAATGATAGGATTTCTAGCACTAGAAATGATCCTATATAGATTCTAATATGGTTTTCTGAGTATCACTATCCATTGATGCTCATAGATATTCACAGCATCCACTGGATCCCTTTTACCCCCTTTTTCTGTCGGATGGGAAATCGATTGCTTCTCCTCTGCGAGGCAAAAGCAATCGATCCACCGAAGAAAGAAGATGCAGAAGTGAATGTATTAATGTAACACCAATCCTTATCCTAATCCCTACCTTAACCCTCCCCTTCCATTACCCTAACCCCTAACCCTTCCTTTCCCACATACTAACCCTAAAACTCCTTGTAGACTCCCCTGTAATGCTCACCTGTCCAGCAGGTCTGTGGTGGCGGTTTCGGAATGAATGAATGGGTAAGTATGGTAATATGCATATTTACCCCTTGATTATTAAAATTTTCTAATTTGTTCTATTTTCGAAATAGAGACGGGCCAACAATTAGCTTTTAGTTGTCACTATTTCAAAAACAGCGTTTTCGAAGCGGCAACTGTATCCCGATGGCAGTGAACTCCCCTCGCACCTACGGACCTTAGGATTCAATAACAGCAGCAGAGGACTACAGGAACTGGTCCTGCGTCACTTATGAATGAAGAAATTAGTGGCACACACAGGTTTCTGGTGGTCCAGAAA
>WWET01000720.1:147545-160276 GCA_011038615.1 Limnodynastes dumerilii
GGGCCTGATCCAGAGCAACGCTCGCAAGCGAGCGTACGCTCATCGTATGCGAATTTTCGGCAAAAAATTCGCAATGCTCATGCCCAGTATGACAGCTTCCGGTCGCCTGAGCGTCATGAGCGAATAGCGGGCGTATCGTTAGCGTATTTTTCGCTCGCTGGGCGTATTTTTTTTACGATGGTCGGCTGGGCGCCCGTTTTACTACTGGGAGGCGGGGATAGCCATTTAAATTGTACCGTATGGGCGTGCTAAGCGTATTTTCTCAGCGTATTCTCTGCGAATTTTCGTACGGCCGACGGTCGTACCCAGTGTAGGGTATAGCCGCCGTAAGCAGGGACTTTACTATGGGAGTGCTAGGGGCGTGTAGGTTGATACGACGAGCGTATTTTCGCATTCGCCCGTCGTGCGAATTTTCGTAGCGCTGGATCAGGCCCTAAGTTACAAATATCTGCAGATATGTGATAAGCCATCCGCCACTTTCAAGGCTTCTCTGCTGGATGGTCCTAACTCTAATCTTAACTCTAAACTTTAGAGCCCCAACTTTGGGTCACATATCCAATATCTTTCTAAACCAAAACTGCCACTCTGAGACCGCACCCCCTCTCAGCTGCAATCAGACAGGCTCTAAAACACACATCCAAAATGGAGGTTGCTTCAAATCGGTTTGTAAAGTAATATATATTGCAGGTGCTCAAAGCAAGGGAAATTTGCACAAAAAATACCTGGGAATCTTCTTGTGAGGTGAGCTCTTGTTTTAGTAACGTCACAACTTTACCAAAGTGGTGAAGAAAAACTCACAACCTTTAACATACAATGTAAAAATAGAAAAAAGGAAGAAAAAAAAAAAAAGATAAATATTGTGCAGTATTACAGTACCACATGTAGATAACTATTATTAGTAATATACTATAGCAAAACTTATTGAATCTGTAGTAATAACTTTACAGCTTAGTCTTCGGAATCCATATAATACAATGCAAAAAAAATGTAAATAAAAAAAATATAAATAATTTTGCATTGTTGTTATTTTTTAGATTTGTTTGGTAGTTTTGTAAACACGTTGTCTTGTCGTGACCACATCATTCCACACAAGACACACGTGTGTCTGCACTTCATGAAGAGTGATGAGAAACTTTTTATGCCCCGATAAAGTTTCCCGTCCCTTGAATGGTCTCCACCATCAGCAAACAGCAGCTGGGAAACACACCTGTCTGCTTCACAGGGCTGATAGCTTTGATTTACACTCCAAATAAACGCATAGGTGGAGATGCATGTTAATTATAGTACAGGGTTGCAGTGTTATGGGTAAACACATACATTTAGCTAGGACACGTGTTTGTGTTGTGTCTACTTGCCATCATTCTGAATAGACTGCAACATAACACACATAAGAAAGCACAGGGGTGTTACAAGTTCCTCTGCAGTGACTTAGGGGCTGATCCAGACTTACCGTTCTTCGCATGCGCTGGGCAGATGTTGCCCGGCATAGTTAGGGAAACCTGATCCACCCGATCGTGTGTCCCTAACTCTTGCGTAGTTTACCGCCGTAACTATGTAACCCTTACGAAAGGAAGGCGGGGGAAGGTAAGTAAATGATGGAGGGAGGGAAGGTTAGGGCAGTTACGACCCTGTAGCCGGCGTAATTACCTACTGTTACGCCGACTGAAGGTAAGGTGGCCCTCAGCCGGTGTAACAGTGGGTAATTATGCCGGCCACAGTGGGAGTGTCGGGGGAGTGCTCCTTAGACACAGTGACATGCAGTTTCCCATATCAGGACTGGCTGTGTAGGTTGTGTTTGGAGAATGTAATAAATTTACTCTTGGATAAACCATGTTGGAAAGTGTAAGTGCAGATAACTTAGGACCAGATCCAGACTTGCACAATATGGGATTGGAAAACGCACAATGGCAGTGAGTGCTCAGGTGACGCGCTTCCAGTACGGATCTGGATCCATATTTCAATACTGTGTATGTATCTGAATCATTTCCATGGACAATACAGGTGTAAGTGTTAGTGGGAGAGGTGGCAGATTTATATTGTACAGTAAGGGTGTGCTAAGCGCCCTACGCCATATCCAGGCTTCTGATCCTTCCCCTATTTATATCAGACCATGTGTGTGAGGGGAGTGGCTTCCCCTCATCGTATACCCTCCAACATTGCTAAATGGAAAATAGGTACCCCTGGGGGGAGTGATTGTAAAGGGTGTGGCTTTCCCTGTGAAGGGGCGTGGCTTTAATCTGCTCTCCTTTGCATGTAAGATAAGGTGTAAAATCTCATTTTACACCTTATCATATCAGCTAAGAACTCACAGGAGAGGGTCTTGTCACTTTATAAGAGCTGCAGGAGTCTGTCCCCTCTGCTCTGCTATAGTGATCAGATGCTGCAGGACTGGAAGGTGAGTATAAGGGGGGGGAAACTGCAGGGTCAAAATCCGGTACAAGAGACCATTAAAACACGGTACTGTACCTGCTAAATAGGTACAGTTGGAGGGTATGTCATCGCATGGAATGCTGGATCCAGTGAGGTTCGGTTGCTGGATCTCTGAGCTCAGCTGGAATGTAAGTCTGATCCGGTCCTTTGTCTTTGTTATGCATTTAGGGAAATAATGGTATATAACACACAAATGCAGGACTGCTTTATTATTGCACTGCGGAGGATCTGCACTGAGATTGCCAGGTCTCATAGCAAATTTTGTAGCTGCTCCTTTGTGAGAAGTGTTGACATATTGGCAGGTGATTGAGCAGGTGCCACATATGTCTCTTTACTTACTAAAACAGCTATAGCCCAATACCCAATACCATATTCCGCTAGGGTCTCCTTGCCCCTCATTAAGTGGTTCCAGTGGCAGGAATATTCAATGAGTGGCCATGACACTGACTGTTTATAAATGCAATCCTCCCTCCCCTGTGCGGGGATGGGGAGGGTCAGATCATTTGGACATCTGAGTTTCCCTGCTCTCCTGTTGCCATGTCCGTCCTTTTTGTAATGACTGTTTACTTAGTGTTGGCACCCATGTATCCCGGTCCTTTCCTGTGTATCCCTTTTATTCCCACCCCTCCAGTTTAAATTGTTGTTCTCATTTGTTATATGACATGGTGTAACATGTAATCATGGTTCCTTATTTTAAATATAAAATGCAATGTTAAAAACAAAACTACATGATAGTGGGTAGTGTTGTAGGTTATAATCTTGTGAATCTGCTTTGCATGTTATCTTCTGTAAATGAACATTGGGTAAAGTTGTGATGTTCCTCTTACTCCTCGGGTTCGCTTATGTGTTTTACAGAGACAGCAGGTCCCATCTCTGCAAAGGACATCACTGATCTGCTGATGAAAGAATTAGCCTTTCTCTCAGGTAAGCGCAGCACAGGTCCCTGTCTCCCTGTTATCATGTAATTAAATCCCCTACATGAACTTCTACAGTGTTATGCAAAGCGATACCTAGAGTATTATTCTGTAGTCTCTAATGGCACAAGAAGTGTAGTTAATAAAACATTGTGGGTGTTTAGAACATATAAGGTTTCTCTAAGAAGAAAATGTCACAGTTAATTTATTCAAAATACTACATGATCTGAAAAAGAGAAAATACATAAAAAAAAATGCACACATACACACACACTCATAAAGACATTGGTCCGGATTCACAGTTACGTTAGACTTAGTTAAGTGCTTGAACTTAGTTACTCCTGGGCTAAACCATGTTGATTTCAGGGGGAGTCAAGTTAATTTAATTGTATTCTTTGCATGCAGGGATATATCTTTGAATTGGTTACTGCACACAGATACTGACCAGCTTTACTATCACACTGATACTTATCACCTCTCATCTCTAATACTATTATATTAATATATTATTACACAGATACTGACCAGCTTTACTATCACACTGTTATTTAGACTTGGGATAGGAAACATCACCTCTCAACTCTAATACTGTTTGCAACAGATGAAATATGACTCCCCTGCAATCAACATGGTTTAGCCCAGGAGTAACTAAGTTCAAGCACTTAACTAGGTCTGGATCCAGCCCAATGACCTGAGTTCTCAAGCACCCCCAATCCTACCACAGGGGCTTTATCAGGAATCCCCCTGTGCATTTTCCTTTGAACACCTCTGATGGTGTTTCATTAACTTTCAGGCCAATATCATACAAATATTTATTCTTTTTGATTATTTATGTAATTGATCAGTTGCTGTCTCATCCTAAATATATTAATACCAGGAGTTAAAATCAAAATGTCGGGCGGCGGTATGCTCCCCTCGCACACACCACCTGCAACCGCCCCTCTCCTGCCCGTACTGTTTGCCCCAGATCCTGCACTCACCTCTCTCTCCGCTCCATCCTTTTTTCATCATACACAGCACCTCCTCATCCATCTTTCCTTCTTCCTCCATCACTCTGACCTCCCCATTACACTCTTCACCCAATCCCAAGTCATTCCTCTGCAGTGACACACGCTCTCACCAGATGCTACTGTGCATGTATAACGATGAGGAGCAGTTGGAGAGGAGATTTGGACTTATATGCAAATAGATCTTTAATGGTAAACAGAATGAGAAGGATGATCTTTGCCTCTTGCTGAGCTTAACAACATGGATTGGGTTCTATATTCAAATTCTGCTGGGAGCCAGAATGTTTTGCAATACAACCTCGATGAACAGTCTGATAATCTGATTGGCTACAGATTATTGTATCATGATTCGTGTGCACAAGGGTGTAAATTTAAGTGAAATCATAGCTTTAAGGGACATTACTAGATATATAGCTAATAGTTTTATTTCTTGTATTTCTTTCATTATTAGTAAATATAGATTTTTATTTTCTGTTGCTTCCACTTAATAGAAGTGTCGTCAAGTCTCAGATCGGTCATTTACATTTTATGTTTCCATTATGTGTTGCTCACTTTTATTTATAGAGCAGATGTGTATAATCATGTCTTGTAACATGTGTTATTTATTGTACAAAGGTGGTCGGGGGAAGGATAGCGACTGGATCATAACATTTCCTGAAAATGCCACATTTCATGAAGTTTCTGAAGCCGTTCTAAAGACCGTTCTAACATATCTGACCTCCGTTCCAAGGTACGGTTTCCACTACTTTAATGGGCGAGACATTGGCAGCTCTATAAACATTTAATTTTAATGACAGTCAAGAGTATAAAGTTACATTGAAAGATCATATTGTTGAATAAGTATTTTAAAGGTAAATGTTTACACTGTGTTATCTGGTCAATGCTTATAGCCTATTAAAATGTCATTGAGTTTACATTAAGAGGGAACTAATATAACCTCCCCCTCACTCTGCTTAAGTAACACAAGGTATTTAAATCACCATCTGCAGTGCACAGTGTCAACAGGACTGTCACGTTTATACTGCAGCTTAAACCCTATGACTGTTATGATGGTGGAGTGTAGGAAACCACTTACTGAGGCGCAGAATCTAACTGGGGCCTGGTATTCACTAGAGCCTCTGATGGTGAGGTTAGGTTTGCCTGTAGGACACCCAGCAGGTCGCAGCCCCCTTTGGCAGCTCCTATTCGTGTGTGTAAGAGGGCAAGACAAAACATGGAGCCTGGTGACAGTGAGACAGACAGCACCACAACAAACAGTGAACTAAGAAGGGCTGACCAGGGCACTCTCTCAGATACACACAGCAACGATAACTAGGGAGTGCGGAGAGAGGTAAACAGGAGGCAGGAGCACAAAGGATTAACCACTCACAGCAGTAGGCAAGGCAAGTTACAGGAGGGAAAGGAAGAAAGAGCTTAGCTGGAAAAACACAGTAAAAGGGGCACTCAGTAGTCAAGCTAATAGAACAAAGTACTACAGCAGGCCAGGGAAGCAGGATGCTATAACCGGTGGGGTTGGCATGCCACCATCGGTCTATTTACAGATGGACAGCACAGGACCAGTCTCTCTGTACTGATTGGAGGGAGTGCCAGCTACTAAGCGACCGCCGGGGCCGCTCAGTAATGTGTGCCACAGCACCCAGGTGATGGAAGGCGTTCTGGCTGCCTAGCAGCCACAACACCTGACCATTCTCCCCAATGAGATTGTGAGCCTCCCAGCTGATGATACTGCTGTCATGATCATGGCCTTGAGAAGGGGTTTAGGAACCTTTGTTTCCAGGCTTAAAGAGGAATTTCCTGAAAATGCCTCCAATAGATGAGTAGCATAAGGATCGTTCCTAGGAACCCATGACCTCTCCTCTGGGCTATAACCCTTCCTGTGGACCAGGAAAAAAGTTTAATCCCTCTTGGAATCTAGGATAGTCTCCAACTCGAATTCGAGGTGGCTGTCCACATCCACAGTTGGGGGTCTGGCAAAGGATCCCAAAGCAAATCTTTTGGAGTTATTAACTGGTTTTAGGAAAGGAGCTATGAAAATAATTTGGATCCTAAGGTAGATCTAGCCTAAAGGTAACAGAGTTTAGTTTCTCCAAAATTTTGAAAGGACCGATGTATAGAGGTCCTAATTTCTTGCATGGTTGCTTGAGTCTGAGATTGCAAGTAGAAAGCCAAACTCGCTGTCTGACCCTAAAAGTAAATCTTCTCCGGAAATTGATCCACATTCCTTTTCGCTCGAGCAGAGGCTTGTTTCAGAGCTGATTTCACCTTCTTCCAGACAGATCTGAAATGGGTGGTGGTATGACGAATCTCCGGAGGTACAAACGAAATTGACTGATCCAAGAAATTGTCTCACAGGTTGAAACCAAACAGGTTATAAAATGGAGAAACTCTGGTGGCTGATTGATAGGCGTTATTATATGCGAACTCTGCCCAGGGAACCAACACTGCTCAATTATCCTGGCACATTGAAGTATATACACGAAGACATATCAGAAAGAGGACACAAACTGAACGATGTCTGTAGGAAGATCGTGAAGCCTAGAAATATGTTGGATGAACAGCTTCACCAATTTCTTAGCACTTGGTAACGTAATCAGAGGGATGAAACATGTCATTTTGCTGAATCTTTTGATGATTACCCAAATGGTGTTACAGCCAGTAGAGACAGGAAGGTCTGTAATAAAGTCCATAAAAATATGGGTCCAAGGACGACTAGGAACAGATAAAGGTTGCAATGGACCTGTGGGTAATTATCTGGGAACCTTAATTGTCGCACAGATTTCACAAGCGTGAATACATTTTATCACATCTTGAGATATCCTTGGCCAAAACACAGAACGTGAGAGGATTGTAATAGTCCTCTTGATACCTGGGTGACCAAACAGTTTGTGCTTAGAAACTTGAGGAAGGCAGTTCTTTATGAATTTCACGCCTGCAAACAGCGGTGGTCAGCCTTATTACTGGGAGTTTTATCTTGACACAAGATCTTGTGTCAAACCTAATAATGATGGAGGTAAAAACAATGGGGAGTGGCATGGTAGAGGAAGCATCGGGAAAGAGCATCAGTTTTTCCGTTCTTGGAACCTGGTCTAAAGGAAATTACAAAGTAAAATCTTGTGAAAAACAGGCCAGCAAGCTTGGTGAGGGTTAAGTCTCTTAGCCTTTTTGATATAGGTCAGAAAGCATAAACGGCCCTTGGGAGGTCTTGCTCCTGGTATGAGATCAATAGCACAATCATAGGGGGTTGTGGGACACACTATATATGCAAAAGTACATTGGTGCCTTTTAACTAATAGTATTCAGACAGTAGTGACATGAGATATGGTCATAATGTTAGCATCCTTACTGTAATAATGAATACATAAACCATGGTAAATCATGCTTGCTTCTACATTTTACATGAGCCAGGGGCAGATCATGTGTGTATATGTAGGGGAAGGAGCCTAATAACCAATAACGTTACAAAAAATAATGGACCAGATGCAGGCTTATGAATGGGATGCAGTTACCGCTACAATAGGAACTATTTTGACAATGATACAACAACTGAATTGGGGCTGTATCATTGTCGAAATTATTTACGTTACAATCTACAGTCTTTACTATTGGGAACAAGAACTAATTGCAAATGGCCCTATTTCGTCAAAGTAGCTGTTCCCAATAGCGAAATGTTGCCTCGCTGACACCAGGGAGAGAACGGGGTCAGACACCAGGGAAAGAACGGGCACAGGCTGCGGCAGCATTATTAGGCTGTGGGACATGGAGGGTTAAGGTTAGGGTAAGGCTGCAGGAGATGCAGGGTGAAAGTTAAGCTAATAGAAGGGGAAGGTTAGGCTATGGGAGTCTGGAGGGTAAAGGTTAGGGCAGTGTTGGCTAACCTGTGACACTCCAAGTGTTGTGAAACTACAATTCCCATCATGCTTTGTCAAGTATTCGCTATGCTTTTGCAGTTAAGGTATGCTGGGACTCGTAGTTTCACAACACCTGGAGTGTCACAGATTAGCCAACACCGGGTTAGGGTAATAGATGGGGAGGGTTAGGATGAGGATTAAGGTAAGGGTTAGGGGAAAATCTTACATGTCAATATTGCATCAATCACAGTTTGACGCGTCGCTGAATCCACAGAAAATAAACACTTCGTATTGGCAAAGCACACCCCTTATAAAGTTTTTTCATGACCTTTTTTATTGTTATTAATATTATTATTATTAATAATATTTATTTATAAGGCACCACAAATAGTCAGAGACACCTTATGTACGAGGATATAGATATATATGTGTGGGTATATATATATATATATATATATATATATTCTCTATCTATCTATCTATCTATCTATCTATCTATCTATCTATCTATCTATCTATTCTATATTAAGTAAATACAAACATGGCATGCAAAGTGGGACAAGTGATTACGCAAAGTTGACGGCAAGACAAAAATACAAAACAATTCAATTATTAATGCAGAGGAGGCATAGATGAGACTGAAGGAGGTGGAGAACAAGGGGATAGAAGGCCCTGTAAATCTATTATTTCCATGCACTTCATTCTGTGACTATTTCTCATACTGTGCATGCATGGGAGATTATGCTAAGCAAATGGAACACAGTCCAACCGATCCATACTTGAGGAGTGACGCATCCAGCAGAGAGACTAGGCTGAGCGTTCCCTCTTACTGATTTTTAGATCTAGAGCTCTGTAATTTTAATGTGCTTCTGTCATAAATATTTAGGTGTCACCCTGGTTGTCCGAAAGTCTGTTATATGGTGTGGTTACTATGCAAGTGCATGGATTTCTGTATAATATAACAAAGTGCTTCTGTTAAATCTTAATATATTATTAATTTAGTACTAAGACTAAATTGCAAATAAATAAAGGTTGCTAATAAAAAATTTCACTTTCAGTTATGTTCATGTTTTTCTTATTGGCTATTTGATGAGGATATCTACTAAATAGACCACAAATCCCACAAACTTATACCAGAGCCAGAAATCGTAGTAATACAAAAAATTCCTATTTGGAACAGGTATTCTGTCAAATTGCCCTATTTCAACTTATTTGAATAGCGGGTAAGGCAGTGGGATATGGAGTGTTAAGGTTAGAATTAGACTTCATGATAGGGAGGGTTGAGTTTAAGCTGTGTGGGAGGCTTAAGGATTGGCTATTTGAGGTTAGGGTTAAGATGCAGGACAGGGAGGGTTAAGTGTAGGCTGCCTGAAGGGGAAGATTAGTGTTAGGAGATGGTTAATGCTACTGTCGCTTTTGTACTCCTTTGAAAATCCTTCGGGCTCTGTCACAATGCTTTCTATATGCAAGTGCTCTACACCTGGCGTTTGGCAAACCACAACCCTTTTGAGGGGTACATAGCGGATTAAAAACCATGGTTTGAATATGTGTGTTTTAAACAATAGTATTTTATCCCCTGTATTCTTTACACATATTGGACTGGATCCAGACTTAAGTAAGTGCATGAAATTAGTAACTCCTGGACTAAGCCATGTTGATTGCAGGGGGAGTCAAGGAAATTGTATTCTTTGCATGCAGGGATATATCTTTGAATTGCTTACTGCACACAGATACTGACCAGCTTTACTATCACACTGTTATTTAGACTTGGGATAGGAAACATCACCTCTCAACTCTAATACTGTTTGCAACAGATGAAATATGACTCCCCTGCAATCAACATGGTTTAGCCCAGGAGTAACTAATTTCAAGCACTTACTTAAGTCTTGATCCAGCTCATTGGTTTTATTTCTTCCTTCTATGTATTATATTTTCATGTGTTTTTTTTCTGTATTTTTGGTTATTTCTGTACTATCAAACAAATATAGATTATATTTACAATAAGTGGTAACATTGCAATAATATCAGTACTAATTAAAAAAGTAATTTAATAATATTGCCTAAGTTGATCATTGTATTTCTTATAGTAAACAAGAAAGTGATGTTAAATTCATTCTCATATTGGACAGAAGATTGGATACATGGACGTCTGTAAAATTAACTCTTCAGAGATTATCTGTAAGTTGTACCCTTAATATTTATTATTACATTTCTGAAAATGTCAATTGAATCTCAATGAATTATTAAAGAAATAGTTTTACTGCAACTTTGAGTCTCATCAGTGATGAAATATGTGCAGAAGTTTGTATCTAAGAATAAGTTTTTGTTGTAGCAAAAGTCCATTTAATTTCCTAAAATGCCAGAACTACACTGTTTACTACAATTACTTTGACTATTATTAGAAGAAGTTGCTCTTGGAATATTTGTATTGTTTACTTAGTATCTTTCTCAATGTCTCCATTCTCTCCCCTGCAATAACATAGCAAGACTTACCATGCTGTTGGCATGTAACTTATTTAGTAGTGGCCATGTAGTCTTCGTTTATTGTGTGTGTGTGTGTGTGTGTGTGTGTGTGTGTATAGATAGTAGAGCAACAGAGACTGGATTTCCACCAAAGGAGCTTTAGTTTGACAGGATGGCATAATCAATTTGGACACCATACATCAATTTCATGGAGACATAGATAGCTGTCATCTAGCTAGTCTCTGGCCAGTGACTAGAGATTGGTGTTGGTTTCTCAAAGCTTTAACACAGGCGACTGTTTAAAGGTCTTAGCACCCTTCTCTAACAAACCTACATTGAACAAAGCACATTAAATTGTCAGACAATAGTTATTTTATTTAGTTATTTATTCTATGTAGTCCATTATCCACCATGGACTTTGTAAGTCACTATATAAATATATAAACGATAATAATGATCCAGGTCCAGAATTCTAAATTACTTTAGTATTAACTGGGTAAAGGGGTTCATTATGTATGAATAGGGGATGGGGGGGGGTTTAATTCAGTTGGTGTGTGTGTGTCATTGTGTGTCAGTCCAGTGTGACTTGTGAAGAGGGAGGTCACTCTAGTGTGAACAGTGTGTGTGTATTTGTGTGTCAGTCCAGTGTGACTTGTGAAGAGGGAGGTCACTCTAGTGCAGTGTTTCTCAACCTCAGTCCTCAGGGACCCCTAACAGTGCAAGTTTTCCAGGTCTCACTGCTGGAGCACAACCAATTACCAACTGACACATTTTAAAAGCTCCACAGTTGCTCATTATATCACTTTTGATTCTATAAGGAAACCTAGAAAACATGGACTGTTAGGGGTCCCTGAGGACCAAGGTTGAGAAACACTGCTCTGAAGTGAACAGTGTGTGTGTTTGCGTGAAGGGTTTGAATTGTGGAGAGGAAATAAATATACAAGCGTTTAAGTGGTTTGATCAGTAAATTTAATGTGAATTAGGGGAAGAGGTAGATAACTTAGATGCCACTATGTGAAGGAGCTAAATTTAATGTGAATTAGAGAAGGAGGGTGGTAACCTAGGATCAAATCTTGACTTACTAACATCAGGGTATTTTTCCATAGGTCAGGAAATAGCCTGTATACAAGTCACCCAATGCTGCATTCCTTAAAGAGTTCATTCTTCACGCAGGAGGTGGGCCCACACACCATTTGTCTCATGGTGGGTGGGAACAGCTATGCAGATTATACAGTAATGGCTTAGCTAAGCCCTTATGTATGATGCAGTATTCCAAACACATAGAGGTGCATGCAGAGTACTTTAGGTAAGTATCTGGGCACAGATTTCACCTTCGTATGTAGGAGAACAGGGGGAGTGTTCTTCTGTGTAAGGAGTTTAACTAAGGAGATCACAAGATCCAAGGCAAACATACGGATTTGCTTATTAAGTCTGGATAAGGCCTTTAGTATACTATGTACTGATGTATGGGGAGTTCATTTAGTGTGAACCTGGAGCAGGGGGTAGTTAAATTTGTGCCAATTGAGGATGGTGGTTAAATTACGGTAAACTGGGTTTGGGTGATTAACTTGGAGGGGAGTGTGTTAATTTAGTGTATATTGGGGTGTGGATTAATTCAGTGTAAACTTGGGTAAAGGGGATTATTTTTATGATCTAAACTTAAGGGTGGCTAACTTAGTGTGGACCAGAGGAAGTGGGTTAATTTAGTGACATACTGTGCATGGGCACTTCCTGTCACTACATAGCTCTAACAGCTGTGGTTACTTCTGTTTTTGTATTTGCCTTGTCTTTGTATTGTTTTATCATGTATAACTCTATGGGCTCTATTTACTATTACTATAAATGTTTGCGTTAATTATGCTAGTCAGGCTTGCTTCTCCTTGCAGTGAGTCTGCCTAGCATTAAATATACTTTTACTCACCCTTCCAGTGAGGTCCCACAATAACCTGAGAGCCAGACGCCATCTTCTGAAACTTTTGCTGGTTTGCAAAGTCCCGATGCTCTTCAGCCACTGTGTGGCACGGGCATTGGCTCACGTTCTGCCCCAACAGGAAAAAAAAACTGCACGA
>WWET01000720.1:160309-173106 GCA_011038615.1 Limnodynastes dumerilii
ATATATATATATAAATATATGATATGCGCCCTGTGCAGCCGCCCCTATTGCACACCCCTAGTTACGGCCCTGGAAATAATCAGCACAGTGAATGCCGTTAATTGATTCTATTAGACCATAAAAAGTTTTCATATTTTTTCACGTGAATATGGCCTTTATTGCCTGAAATCGGAGTGATTGAGGTTTTGTAAATGGAGCAGTAAAAGTCCTTTATCTGCTGTCCCAGACAGTGAATAACACACCACATAGTAATCAGGGACTTGCAATGTAGACTAGTGGTGTAACTAGGTCACATTTCATTATTAGTAATGTTTCTGCCCATCTCCTGATTCCACTGTTTATCACACTATTATTTTATACATCTTTGTCTTCTTATTAGATTTCTCCCATATATCGTATCCTCCTCCATATTACTTTCAGACCCCTTCCCACCACTGTGTCAGTGTGTATCAGCCTGTACAAATATCTATTTAAGGGGAATATCTATTTGGCTGTTTTGAGCCTTGCATCTTTCTCCATAGCTGGTCAGGTGAGAGCCTCCTTACCTTCACCATAAGGTAGACCACATAAAGGCACAAGTGAAAACAAAGGGATTTGAGGGTTCTCAGTACACCATACTGCAGAAAAAGGTTATGAAGAGCAAACTGTTACTTTGTATTAAAATGTGTGATGAATTGTATGTATTATATTGGGCTCCAAAGATCTAAATACTTTCATAGGGGGTGCAGTCGCTGCTTTGAACAGCTGAATTCCGGCACTAATACATCCAATCTGACATCCGAATCACAGCTGTATAACTGCCAGAAAAAGTATGAAAACAGAAAATCCCTATTAAGAATGGGTATTAAGAATGCCCTTATTTTGACAATTCCCATTAGTTTATAGGTTAGTGTTAGGCAGCGTGACATGGAGGGTTAAAGTAAACTAGAAGGGGAAGGTTAGGGTTATATTGCAGGAAAGGAAGGGTTGAGGTTAGGCTGTTAGAAGGGAAAGGTTAAGGTTAGGCTGCAGAACAAGAAAGGTTAAAATTAGGCTGCAGCAAAGGGAGGGTTAAGGTTAGGCTGCAGAACTTAGATGGTTAAAGTTAGGCTTGCTTGAGAGGGAAGGTTAGGGTCATAAGACTTCTAAGGTACCTGTCGCTGTTGAGACGCCCCAACGCTCTCTCTCTGGAAACATCTCATGATTACATTACCGTCGCCACTTAACTGTCAGGGTGTGATTTGTTGCTAACCAGCTGTTCTAAGCGTCAAACTCCATACATACACATACAAATGCCCAGATGTAATTGCCACATATTCTTCTTTATTTCCCATTTATACCATTATTGCTCTTCATGCATAGATTTTATTTTCCTCTCCCACTTTCGAAACTTTTCACTTAACTAGCAGATGAAATGTTTCCACCTTAACCTGGCTGGGTATAAAATGTGATCTGGGAATGAAGAGGTTAATGGCATGCGGAGCCTGGAAGGACAGGTGTGCATGTCTGGGCTGTGTGCGCAGTAGATGCTGCTCTGTTTGGGAATGGGAGCCAGTAAACGAGTGCCTGCTGTAGATTAACATGAACGTCGGCGAATCAATGCAGGGCTGGATGTCTGAGCGGTGTTGTAGTACAGTACTGTAGTTCATTCTTTTTCGCAGTGCTCTGGTAATGGAAACGACTGCTGCAGCTCTGTCTCACCTCACCAGTCACTTTGCAGTTTTTAAACACCAGCAGCCAGATCATATATCACCAATGCATCCTTGTCCATAGCAGGAGGTGGATAATTATTACTGCTCATACAAGACATGGCAGAAGGAAATCCCCCAGGAGGAATGATGAGGTTCCGAAGGAATGCGGTAAGGGCTCTGACTGCAGTCTGTGTAGCACATCCCAAGTTCAGATGCTTCAATACTGCAGCATGGAGCTTCCTCTGAGCTCTAGCACAAACTGCTGATGTACAGAGCACATGCATAATGCAGATCATTCTCTGCAGACTGGAAGACAAGTTACTTCTCTTATTAAAGGTCCATGGCCAGTTTCAGGTCAGAAACAGCTGCATTAACTCTCTAGCAGTGCTGCTGCTCCTGTCCTACTGCGTAGTTTCTGTTCTATATATACTTGGCCTATATTGTGAATCCAGTACGTGACGGCATCATTTCTTATATTGCTTCATAGTGTTTGTGCAAAGGGGCCACTTCCTTAAGTTAAGATGTTTTTATCACGGGTGCACATTCTTAATCTAAAAAAAAACACTGAATTAGATACATAATATTTTTATATGCAGCCACTGAATAAACATTTTTAATAAAAGGCACAAGTGAAATATATTCTGTTTAGAAGATATGCCTATCCTGAAGAGCTTGCAATCTATTGTGAACAAAGTAATGTCATTTTTAGTTTAGCTTTGTTTTGTTTTTTTGTCTTTTGTTATTTTTCTAGTATTGCAACAAAACATTTTTAAACTAAAGGGTGACTATTAGTTTCTACATAACCAGCCACGTTATCCAGTGACCTGTATGAAATGTTAATCTTACATAGGAGTTGTATATATTCTTTGCATCATTGCAGTTGCATACTGGGAGATACTGTATATTATTAGTAGGTATAGCAGGAATTGTGCAAACTTTGTATATTGTTAATGAAGTTCATACGGCTTTCAAACGCTATTGGTAATGAGGGAGCTGTAGTCATTGTTATTCCTACCATTATAATACACATTGTACTACTGTCTTTTTTTTTTTTTTTTTTTTTTTTTTTATTGTTTATTTATTCCATGTTTTTATAATGGTTAATTTATACCAGTATTAGTGTAACATTTATACCTTTATTAAATATATGATGATGCTTTTTGCATGGAAGTTAATAGCAGTTTAGTAAGACACTAATAAGAATGTTTTATATGTCACACTGGTATTGGCGTCCATACATGTACAGTCCTGATGCTCTATTTAAAGTATCACTTGTATCCATAATTATAGGTAGAATTTACATTCAGTTGCTTTGACCTGTTTGTATAGTATATTACCTATGTCAGTGTGAGTGCAATGTATACACAGTGCATTTTACATGTCCCTATTTAGTCATTTCAAATATGGCTTCAGAATCACTTGTGCCTGCTGTGACTATGGGTATGGATGCCATTGCCCAAGCCAGATAGGTCGTAGTAATGGTCCGGATACAGAAATGCGGGCAAATGTCTACATGAGCTTTCCAGCACGGGTCTGGATCCTCAAGTCCCGATTTCTATACTGGAAGTCTTTCTGATGGTGGAACACGTGGTGGGGGGGAGGGGATGTATTTAAATTGTACAGTTAAGAGTTAAGCCCTTATGTTTGATTCTTATTTACATAAATTTTAAGGTAGGGTCCTGGGTTGGGAATTCTCCCCTTGTATGTACGATACTTAGGGTCGCACAGTGACTCGCTATTTGAACTGTGGACAACGTTACGACTGCAGCATTGGTGGAGTTCTGTATCCACAGTTAGTGAAGTTATTAGTCATTAACGGCAATCTGCTTAACATGTGATCTGTCAGAAGCAGACACATACAATATTTTGTATATACAAGTGAATGACCCTTATTAAAATGAAAGTAAAAGTAAGTAATACTGTTGACAGATATATAAGCAAATGTTTCAATGAATAAATTAAATAACAGTTTTATAATATCCAGAAGATCGCTGAAGATGGTGGTATACAGAACAAAGGTCAATTGCCTTAATTAGGTTGTAATCTTGATACATACCTTGTATACATGTTTTGAAAAGTCATTGTAGAAAAACATCGTCTTTCCTTCATACTATTTGTAGTGTAGCACACAAGCAATGAGAATAAACCATTCCAGCATTATATATGTATTAATTTACCTCACTGATGAAGCTAGTAATCAAGTCAGCTCTTATATCAAGTGCACTCTAGACAGCCCCTTCTCTGTCACTAACACGCATACAACCAATAGTATGTGACATACATAAAGGGCATGTTCACAACATTGGGCTGGATCCAGACTAAAGTAAGTGCTTGAATTTAGTTACACCTGGGCTAAACCATGTTGATTGCAGGGGAGTCATATTTCATCTGTTGAAAACAGTATTAGAGGTGAGAGGTGATGTTTCCTATCCCAAGTATAAATAACAGTGTGATGGTAAAGCTGGTCAGTATCTGTGTGCAGTAAGCAATTCAAAGACAAGGTTTCAATCTCCAGTTAGAAAGTGTGGCTTCCGAAAAAGGGATATTCGAAAGTTATTTTTCGAATGTCCCTTTTTCCGATACTTACATTTTTTGAAAATAAATTTTATGAATGGGTGAGTATGCCATTCGTCATACTCACCCATTCACTTTCGGAAAGAAGAGATCACTCTGCCGCACCTTCGCCGTCGTTCTCCAGACCGAGGGGACAGGTGAGTAAAGTCTTTCTGTTGGGTTAGGGTCAGGCTGCAGGGGAGGGAGGGTTAGGGTCAGGCTGCAGGGGAGGGAGGGTTAGGGTCAGGCTGCAAGGGAGGGAGGGTTAGGGTCAGGCTGCAAGTCAGGGAGGGTTAGGATCAGGCTGCCAAGAAGGAGGGTTAGGGTAGTAAGAGAGGAAGGTTAGGGTAAGAATTAGGGGAAATAGTGGGGGACTTTTTTTTACACTTTTCGAAGCACCGAAAGCTCAGTGCTCCATGGATCAATTGCAATGCCTCCTTGAGGTATATGCAATCGAAATCCAGCTGATTCGAAAATCGTCCTTTCGGACCGGAGCCCCACACCCCAAAGACATATCCCTGCATGCAAAGAATAAAATTAACTTGAATCCCCCTGCAAACAACTTGGTTTAGCCTAGGAGTAACTAAGTTCAAGCACTTACTTTATTCTGGATCCAGCCCATTGTGATACATTGAAGTGTCAGGTGCAAAACCCTAGGAGTAAACCCTGAACAAATGATCAACCTGTCCTTTGCATTGTGTTTCTACTTTAAATAAATGAAACCCAAACCAAGCACCATGGCCTGTAATGGTGGCTACAAGATCAAGATCCACATCAACACAGACATGTTACATAATGTATTGAGCAAATCATCTCAGCATCACCACCAGTGCAACACATTTTACTTCTATCTTTACCTGAAGCCTGTGTGTTTATTCATGCAACATCTTTAAAATCTGTGTGATCACCACGTTTTCTGATGAGATTGACAACCATGGACATATCTGAATTTGTGCACTTGAGCAAGAATGTGGTCATCTGCCTTGATGGCGGTTTATCAATGAACCTTTTTTGTTCTTAGAAGTCTATCTATCTATCTATCTATCTATCTATCTATCTATCTATCTATCTATCTATCTATCTAAAGAGTAGGTAATGGTAAAAAAAAGAGTAGATGGAGTGGCCATATTATTAATAACTCTTCCACATAAGACCTTATTTTGTGATCTAAATGATTTAATGTATATTTATGGCATGTTTTTATTTGGTTTCAGCACTCATTTCCTGGAAACTTGCATCTGGTTTTGGTTCTAAGGCCCACAGGGTTTTTTCAACGTACTTTTACAGACATTGGATTTCGTTTCAGCCAGGAGGACTTTGTACTTAAGCTCCCGGTAATATTTGTTACATTTATTTTTTTTACTTTCCTCTCATGGGGTAGAGGATTGCTCTTCCCTTCAGATTTACAACCTCTTAAATCAGATTTGTGGATTAAGTCCTTCAATGTATAAAAAAAGATATTTCATAATAAGAACATTGCTCCAACTGTTACTGTTACTATCTTAAGAGAGTTTTAATCATATATATTTCTGTAATATTATTCACTTAAAAGTGAAAATATTGTGAACAAATAAATGCTTCTACTTATTATAATGCAATATATATGTCTGGATGTTATCTTAACAGAATATTTATTTAGATGCTTTATGAACAGTAGTGTTATATATGTATAGTATATTAAATAGAACAAGCAAACTAATTAAGAAGAGGAACTTTGCAGGAGAGCACTAATCTTTGTAAAGCTATGCAATATATTTAATGTACTGTTTATAAGGTAGTTCATCTGACTCAATAAATCTGTGTTAAGTGCAATTTTGAAATCACCCACAGAAAACAGTTACCTTTGTTTATGAATACCTAATTCAGAAATATTTCTTAGGTCCTTAGGCTGTAATGTTTGCATCACATTCTATTGGGATCACTTGTAAGGTCCTATAACAATGACATAGCAGCACTCATGGCCAGAGCAATTATAAACTAACACCCTGGCAATTGGAATTCCAGACGATTGAGGCACCGCGACACAGGGACCCAAAACAACAGAGTGCTTGCTGTCCCAGACCAATGGGGTACTGACTCTTGGGATCCGAGACCAATCGGGTACTGACTCTTGGGATACGAGACCAATGGAGTACTGACTCTTGGGATCCAAGACCAATGGAGTACTGACTCTTTGGATCCTAGACCAATGGAGTACTGACTCTTTGGATCCTAGACCAATGGAGTACTGACTCTTTGGATCCAAGACCAATGGAGTACTGACTCTTTGGATCCAAGACCAATGGAGTACTGACTCTTTGGATCCTAGACCAATGGAGTACTGACTCTTGGGATTCGAGATCAATGGAGTACTGATACTTGGTATCCCAGACCAATGGCGTACTGATACTTGTGATCCCAGACCAATAGAGTACTAATACTTGGGATCCCAGACCAATGGAGTACTGACTCTTGGGATCCGAGACCGATGGAGTACTGACTCTTGGGATCCTAGACGAATGGAGTACTGGCTCTTGGGATCCCAGATCAAGTTGGGTTGTTACTCTTCAGGCCTAAGATTAATAATACACAGATACTATAAAAATGCAGTTTGTCTATATAGTAGACAGTGGAGGGTTTACTTTTTTGGTTTTGTTTTTTGTTCTGCTGTAAACCAATTCTTTTTAACCTATATTGGTAAATCTCTTATATCTACACCTGCTTTCATGTCTAACTAGGACACATCTCCAGGGTCTGTGCAACATTCAGGTTTGCATGACTTACTGTACTGGACTTGCCTCAGACACAAGGAGCCATAAATGTGCCATCAACGTATTTTTCATCTCTGAATCACCTCCTCAGAGTGTTCGCTGGTTTGTTCAGTTTTTAATTGCTACAAAAAGCGTCAGTGCCCAGCAATTGTTCATTTGTGTTGAGGCTTATTGACTTCCTCAAAACCTTGTTTTTTTCAGTGTGCTCTCCATAGATCTACTAACATTAACCCTGAGTTCTGCATAGCTATTATTGGAATAGGGATTCAGGTTATACAATCCACCATAAGTAGCAGCAAGCCTAACAATGTGTGTATCATTAATCTGCTTCATTTCTCTAGGTGGTTATGCTGAGTTCTGCATCAGACTTGCTGAAGTATATAGATGAGAAGCAGCTGACACCAGAATTTGGGGGCACTCTGGAATATCGGCACAGGGACTGGGTTGTCTTCAGAACAGTATGTTTCCATAAATCAATATGTTTCCATGTTACCTTGTTAAAGATAACCTGCTCTTTTCTTGTCTTCTTCTTCTTCTGCTGCTATTCTTCTGACAGCATTGCCATCATCTCCACCAATGTGTTATTTAGTTTGTCTGACTGGGTACAAATTTGCTCTATAATTTCAAACAATTGCTTTAAGTAGTCTATCTCTTAGTATAACAAACAAATCTGACCTGGTACTAGGGGTCACTTCTCTGGCCCTCAATTATATGGACCAGTTTGAAATGAGAAAAATGGGTGAAATTTTCACCTGGGCAAAACCATATTGAATTGCAGGAATTACATTTAATCTGTTGCAGGCTGTATTGGAGTTGAAGGGTTACGTTTCCTAACCCAAGTGTAAATAACAGTTTCAGACTAAAACTGGTCAGTATCGATTTCACTCATGGTTGAACATGGTTTTGCCCAGGTGTAAACTTCCACCTGATTTTATCTTATTTTCAAATGCTATGTTCCTATGTTATTCCCCTCTCTTGTTATTTCTGTCACAAAGTCTCATTTGCATTTCCCTATTCAATGTGTCATCATTATTTCTTTCTTATGTCTGTATGTAGGGATGAAACCAGATCTTTATGTATTTATTAGTTTACACACAAAATGGAAGTTGCTCAGATCAATTTATAGGTTAATGTAACAGGTGCATAAAAGGCCAGGGGGTAATCTGCTAGCAACAGAAACAAAGGAAAGGAAAGGAAATGCCCCAGCAACACTGCCATTACCCAGTAACAGACTATACCAGCTAGCAGCAGAAGCATTTATTAGTTCCAAGCAGATTAGAGACACTGAAGACGCAGGCTAAAAATTAATATTCCTCCTGTCTCCATGTGTTGCAATGTGATTTTTTATATTATGTGCACACCTCAGTAATACCCGATTGGAAAGCGTTCTGACCCTATTCAGATTTAAGAATAATGGGCCTGATTCAGATTTAAGAAGCTCCGGCTTCTTATGTGTGGAGTTCTTAAAAACGTACGCAATCTTCATACCATGTACTATGTAGTGATTTAAGTAAAAATGGCGTGCTAGTGCCACCTGTGGCTACCGTGATGGTAAATATGGGGAAACAACTCTACAATGTGTGAAATAATTTAGTGATAGGGGAGGGGATGCTACATCAAATCTAAATCACAGTTCAGAAATAAAACAATTTAAATTTTTTTATTGTCCATATGGACTGTCCATAAAAAGAAAAGTGGAGCCCTACAGAGTATTTCTTTATTTGTCACCCAGCTTCTTGCCTGAATTCCGACATCTTGAATTAGGGACTTGTTTGGTTTTATTGATTCACAGCAGGAAAAGCTGTAACATTAACTATTGTAACACTAGTGTTAAACATTTTTCTAATGTCTGCTTTCTCTCACAATCAGGCCATTGAGGGCTTTGCCCTGACAGTGAAAGAAATTGCCCAGATGCTACAGGCCTTTGGCACCGAATTGGCTGAGACGGAATTACCCAGCGACATGTATTCAATTGAGCATATCCTCGCAAACCGCACTGAAAAGTACTGCCAGCTGAAGGTACGTTTAATTGGATTTTATGGAGACAGATTACTACAACGCCTGAAAGACCAGCACTTTTACTTTGTACCACGCAGGCAGATCTGAGGACGTATTAAAGGAAGAGGGTAAGAGAAAATAAGAATCTGTTATGTTTTCTGAGTTTTTAATGGTTATGTAAACTCAAGAGCATGGCCTCCACAACCTGGCTCATAGTCTTATTATTGCAGTGGCTCGTCCACTGTTACCTGCATAAAAACAAGATCATCTTCTTTGCTCACTCTAAAAGAAGGGGAACCTGGCAAAGGGACGCAGTCAACCACCAGCTGAATGGCGACTGTATTATTGTTGAAATGGTCGGCAAATAGAAAATAGCTTTTAGGAACGGGTACCTAGTTTGACCCGTTCCCAACAGTAACTGGCTGTGTCAGGATAAAATTACGGTTAGGACTTAAAGGAAATATTAGAGTTAGATTGTGGGAAATGAAGTAGAGACAGCGTCGCTTTGAGAAAGGGCCTTGCCCTGAAACGCGTCAGACCCGAACATAACGCAGATTCATCAACTATCTCTTCCTGTATCACTGCTGCGTCTTTTCTACATTTGCCCGCTCTGACTGACTCCATTCAGCTCACCAAGATCAGCTGATATGGTACGGAGCAGAACTCATCCATTTTCTTTGAACTTGATTTTAGTCTTATGTGCTTGACTTGAATTCTATTCATTTAATTGCATGGTGTATAATAAATGTCAGACTGAAAAAGATCAAGGTCCGGATTCACAGTTACTTGGTTTTTCTCACGTACGTTGTTTTAAGAATTGAGCTACTACACATGCCTAGTAGCTTATTTACGCTATCTACGTACCATTTCTGTACGTAGATTGCGTAATCCTGGTCTAAAGATTGTGCTTACGCAATCTACTTACAGAAATGGTACGTAGAGAGCGTAAATAATATGCATGGTAGTAGCTCAATTCTTACGACAACGTACGTGAGACGAAAACTATGTAACTGTGAATCCGGACCCAAGTATGCAATTGTTAGAAGGAATAAAAGAAAGTATGTATTTCTGAGGATCAATGGGTTCCCTCACTCTGGACCTGGTTTCCCTCTTTACAGAAAGACATTACATCAGTGATGAGAGAAGGGGGTTTGTTATTGAACAGTTTCGAAGGACCAAGCACAAGTTTAGTCGAACAGCCATCCTGTGAAAGACAAGGAGACTGGGACACTGTAAACAGGTATATCAAATACCGTATTACACAAACTGTAATAGGATAAAGGTATCGGTACATATTAATGGAAAATAATGTTTCAATTGCTCATTTACAAACCAGCGATGCCTTCGTTTTCAGGAGATAAGGACTGTTATAATCAGGTGAAAACGGTCTTTATCTCCTGAAAATGAAGGCATTGCCATTTACAATGCAGTGATCGCCATGGAAACCGCCATGATCATTAGCATTAGCGCCCACTTTATATATTTAGTGTCGGCGCAGATTTTAACAGTCTGCGCCAACACTATATATAATGCCATCTCTCGATGGTGTTAGTGAAAGTATTACAGTGGTCTCCACATATACCTCCCTTTTCCTCACCCTAATAGCGGTTATTAAATGGGAGGACATTGGGGTATGTATAGGGAGAACTCTGGAATACACAGCTTGTGTGTGTGTGTGTGTGTGTGTGCGTGTGTGTGCGTGTGTGTGTGTATGTATGTGTGTGCCTGTGTGTGTGTGTGTGTGTTAATTAAATAAATAAATAAGTAAAACTTATATTTTCTTTATTTGTTTTTTATCCAGAAGCTACTAATATTAACAAACAGATCTGTGGCATCATGGAACATTTAGTGCTACAGAGCTGATTTGATATATTTGCAATTCTCAAGCAAAAAAATCATATTTTTTTTAAATAAACATTGTGCCCCCCTGGACTTTGCAATGACCAGTACTAGGCTTTACGAGCCTGGATTGTGAAACCAGAGATTTGGGAACCTGCAGTGTAATGTACCCCAGCTATGATTCTAAACCCCTCTTTGGTCCAACCAGCCCTCATGAGTGTAAAGAGACAGTGTTGTTATTGATTTTGACTTTTTTTTTATTTTTATTCCTGAATTTAGAACTTGGAAATGTCATGAGATATTTACATACTGTCTGTATGTATGCCCATATAACAAACAACTATTAGCCTAAATGTCAGTCATTCAGTTGTTATAACAATATCCCTGCATTGTATATCACATTTTGTAGGCAACACAGGTGATGCAACCAATTTTAGCAATATAATCATTTAGCATGTCCTTGCACACAATACAGTTATCTGGCCAATCAGCCAATAATTGACTGTTCAGCCAGATAATTGTATAGTAAGTACCCAGCTTAATAGATAATTATCTCTTATGTTTCTTTTCTTACTATACTTTGAATCACTATTGCAGCATTATAATAAAAATATAAAATATATTTTCTACATTGAAATAAAAAGTTACTAATTCAGACCTTTGGCTGCTTTATAATACAATTTAGCAACCTCAGATTTTTTTTATATGTTTATTATGACTAATGTACTATCACATTACATATCTTTGAATTTCTCTATTTAATATGTTTGACCTTGATATGCCTTTGTGTCTTGAAGGTTACTGGCGCAGTTACATGAGATGGAAAGCGCATTTGATGGATTTTGGGAGAAGCACCAGCTAAAATTGGAACAGTATTTAGAACTACTAAAATTTGAGCAGCATTTTCAAGAGGTATAGTAAACTTGTACAGTAATATAAAATTGTTTATTACTCCTATAAAAACGTGACTGAATTCTGATTCATTATGACTGAATAATTTAAATACATTTTACATAGTAGAACAGTTTAAACATGCTTGGGATAAGTATAAGCATATCCTAAAACTCTAAATAAATTGATAGCAAAATATGGTCTAAGGCAGGGCTGGAAGTGAGGGGTTATATGGGGTTATGCTATACCCTCACTTCTCCAACTGAATTCATTGAACAGCTATAAATCTCCATTTACTTCTTTAATCTCTATATTTTCATTCCACCACTTCTAAATTTCCATTTCGACCACTGCTCTAAGGTCAGTATAGTTGTTGGGCTCAGTTCTGTAGAAAGTTTTCCATCCAGATAATGGATAAGGAATTTCCATGTATACATTTGTAAAAGGAGAATTTACTGTTAACAAAGTTTTTCAATTATACTGACACAATATATAGTATGAATAATAATGTTTATTCTGTGTATTTATTCCTGCAAATGTAAGAAGTATATCAACACACTGTTATATATCGTTAAATAGCTGAAGAATGCAACAGATTTTTTGATGGCACAACAAACCGGTCTTCCAGACACGGGAGAGAATATAGCTGAGGTCAAGCAACGGCTAATGGAGTTAAAGAGTCTGGAGGAAAGGTCACGGGTGAGTTTTCTCCTATATGCTGCTCAGAATGAAGATGGGAAAGGTTGTCCATTTACATCCTCCAAAGGGACACTGGGCCTGATTCAGATTTAAGAAGGAGCTTGAAAATAAGAGAGGAAAGTTACTCCTGGGCTAAACCATGTTGATTGCAGGGGAGTCATATTTCATCTGTTGCAAACAGTATTAGAGTTGAGAGGTGATGTTTCCTATCCCAAGTCTAAATAACAGTGTGATAGTAAAGCTGGTCAGTATCTGTGTGCAGGAAGCAATTCAAAGATAAATCCCTGCATGCAAAGAATACAATTAACTTGACTCCCCCTGAAATCAACATGGTTTAGCCCAGGAGTAACTTTCCTCTCTTATTTTAAGCACCTTCTTAATTCTGAATCAGGCCCAT
>WWET01000720.1:174705-192851 GCA_011038615.1 Limnodynastes dumerilii
ATAATTGTATTCTTTGCATGCAGGGATATATCTTTGAATTGCTTACTGCACACAGATACTGACCAGCTTTACTATCACACTGTTATTTAGACTCGGGATAGGAAACATCACCTCTCAACTCTAATACTGTTTGCTACAGATGAAATATGACTCCCCCTGCAGTCAATATGGTTTAGCCCAGGAGTAACTATTTTCAAGCACTTACTTAAGTCTGGATCCAGCCGTGAATGTGGAAAGTGGCTACATTCTGCTACAGATTTTCAGCACTTTGTGACTTTATAAAATACTTTAATAAACAATATTAACTGACACCTTAGTTGTGCTCTACAACACCTTTGTGAGCGGAAATAATATGTAAATATGAAATTTATAGGGACAAATGGCTTCATAGATGGAATTAGTGTTAATGAAGGCAACTTGGGACTGTGGTAAAACTTAAGGGGCCTCTACAGGACATCTTAAGTTTTAGCTACTCTCTCTTCACGGCATCACTTGTTGCTTGTTGCTTGTCACTACAGAATATGGCCCGTGGCGTATGTATTCCACCTTTGTTTTTTATAAAGCTTTAAATTGTAGCAGTTTCATTCTTGTTTTCAGTTTGCTTTATTATTTTCAGCTTATGACTGTATCCCTGCATTAATATACAAACTTTTTCTGTAATTAAATATAATTACTGTCATTATTTGATTAGGATTACAGTATATTATCATGCTATAATGCCTTTTTTCTTAGCATGATATATACTATAATGATTTTCTTGAAAAAATGTAGCTCTAAATCATTTAATAAGTGTTAATTGGACAGTTATTATGACGATGGCTTCTGGGTGTTTCTGCTAAAGATGCTCTTGAGACACTTGAGTTGTCCGTTTCGTTACTCAGCCTAAATTTAAAAATTATTGTTTGAATTTGTAAGCTCCACTTATTGATACCCATGAGGCTGTTGTAGATTTATTGTTGTAAATGGCTGATGACTGCACCCATGAAACTGTTTGATGGGGATGCATGCGTCACTTTGAAAATCACATTTGCAACATACAAACAGCTAATTGTTGGCTGTCTCTATTTAAAAACTATGTTTAGTTAGAAACATTTAATAATGAATGGGTAAGTATGCCGAAAGATCTATTTTTCGGCAACTTACCTATTCATCTGGTTCTGGTCGCCAAAGCAGCACCCGCTGCTACCGGCCGGACAGGTTAGTGGACCTATGAGAAGGGGATGCAGCTTAGAAGGAGAGCTTAGGGTTAGGCTGTGTGTAGGGGATAGATCAGAGAAGGGAAGACTATGGGGTTAGGCTGTGGGGAGGGTATGAATTGGAGAAGGGGAGTCTTAGGGTTAGGCTGAGGGGAGGTGAGGGGAGGGGATGGATCAGAAGGGGAAGGTTAGGGTTAATACTCACCCATCGGCGCTAGGGATTAATGCTTGGGATTTTAAGAAACTTGTCTCCGGTGGGAAGATTCACTTTCGTTCCCTCATCGCAAAATATTTGTCAAAAATAGCCCTGTCGAAAAAGAGCAGTTAAAAGCGACAAACGAAACCCATTTGATGCTACCAAGTTGTATCACTTCTTATACTCTTTTTAAACTGTTTTTATTTTAGTTTCCATACTTTTTATTATTTTATCACTGTTATACATAAAATTCTTAGAATACAGTGGCAGTACATGTCCAGTTATAAGAGCTTGTATCAGGTGAGTCGGGGAAATACTGTGATACTGTGATAACCATAGGGGACAGTTGCTTTTAGTAGACAGTGCCCAAAACCTATACTCCCAGAACCTTAGTGGAATTTCAATTCTGCTCCATATTAACTCAACAGGCTCAGATTCACGCTGCTCACATCAAGATTGAAAATATCCGAGTCCTGTTTGAAAACCGGCAGACGTGTCTCAAGAAGTTGGCTGATAAGCAAGTGCGACCAGTGCAGCTGGTGGCTCCTCGGAACGAGATCTCCCCCAGGGCAAAATCACCACTTTTCTCCCCAAAGCATGGTAAATATGTCTCTGTAACAATATGTCTCTATACATGAAACGTTGTTAGGATAATTCAGTGGTCAGGTTGCCAGCAAGTTTTCATATGCTTCTATTTCACCTCCTGCATAGATTCAACATTCATATTCATATAAAATGACTCTTGTTTGTTTCTTTGAATGACCATGAATCCTGGTGATATCCTTAAAGATATTATTGTATTTGTACATAGTCTGTTTATTATCTTTATACATTTCAACTGCAATTATTAAATATATACATTCCTTCTATATTTTTATTATACTATACTGTGCTGAAATGAAAAGTCTGGTTTTGTTGTTCATCATACAAATGCAATATTGTTTTTTTGATCCTGAAATAAAGGTATGGATTTCAATACAAGCCTGAAGTTCTCATTTGACATAACTTTGCCAGGGAAAAGAACCACGAGAAAAATGCAAACGTCTCGCAAGGTAACAAAGTAACAGAAAGATGCACGATGGCACGGTGGCTCAGTGAGTAGCACTTGTGCTTCACAGGGCTGAGGTCCTGAATTTGATTCCCGTACTAGGCCTTATCTGTGTGGCGTTTGTATGTTCTCCCTTTGTCTGCATGGGTTTCCTCCCACACCACTTGTTGTTTACAAGCTGTAAAACCTGATTTGCTATAACCATCAATTTTTTTTGCTGGCATGTTCAGGTCACTGCCAAGTCCCTTCAGAATCCATTTACCTACATTGTCTTACATGGGTATAATTTGGTCATGTGGATCACACAAAGTACTTATTATAAAAAAATTAAATTTTATTTATTTAAATACAATTTCACAAACCATACACCATATTCCCCACTATATTTATACTTATAATAACCGCATGAATTGGGTATGTGATGGTTATAAAAACAATGGTTACTTGAAGTCTAGAGGTCGCGTGTAAAGTGCTAAGCTCTGCTCTGGATTATTTCACCTACAAGTCTACAATGAGAACTATAATCATACAAATCCCTCCTCACAGACACATATTGAGGTAAGGATAAGGGCGTTGATCCAAATTTACACTAAATGGAACGTTTTCCAATTGTTAGGATCAGAGAATACCCCCTTCTGGTACTGTGCCATATGTACGGGCACTGCAGTATTAGTATGGAATTCTGAATCTAAAGTATGCAGTCACACAATAACACAAACTTATAGTGCCAAGTCCTCCTGACACAGCATGTGGCACTGCTTTAAATAATAAGTCGGACTCAGAACAGACATAGTGCTTGGTGTGACGTAGGTCAGGGCAGTGTCGTCACTGCAGAGAAAATACGCCATGGAGGAAAGACTTCAGAACAGGTCAAGAAATAATTGGGTGTATGGATTTCTGGACATACATAAGAAGGGGGCAGATGGCTGACTGGACATAATAGCATGTACAGGCCCTTTGCATATAGAACCCTGTCTTAAATCTCCACATTCAGTAGGTACAATGGCGGTTCACACGTAAGGACTTTGAAACGCCCTTACTGTACAATTACAATTCCGTATTTCACCTACCATGCATGTGTCATATGCATGGTGAGAGGGTCTTCCCCTTGTGCGGAGCAGGGAATTTTGCATCGGACAGATGATTTCTGATACAGAATTTCATGTACTGCACATGTGCAATAAAGATTTATAGGACACTTACATACGTAGCCTATGGTACTCATTGAGAACAGCCATTGAGGGCCATTCTCTCCCAGCCAATTCTAAACTGGAAGAGGCAAAGCAATCGATCGCTGGAGTACCGAACATAGTGCTCCGAATGGTAAGTATCAAATTGAACTCCAACCCTTTCCCTTAACCTAACCCCCCCTTCCCAGCAGCCTGACCCTAAAACACCCTTCTTCACAGCCTGATCCTAACCCTAACCCTCCCCTTCCATGGCCCTAACCCTCCCTTCCCCAGAGCCTAAATCTAACCCTCCCCCTAACCCTAAAAGTCCCTGGAGAGGTTACTCACCTCGCCGGTGGTCTCTGCGGTGAGTCCAGTGGGCGACGCTTCCAAAAATGAATGGGTGAAAAAAATCATCTAAAATGGCTGCCTGTTCGAAATAGAGACAGCCGAAAAAAAACTTTTGGAACTCTCATCGAATATGTAAGTCTGCTATTGTTATTAGTTAGGATCCTTCCCAAAGAGATTATTATTAGATATCTGTTAAATAAGTTTTTTTAACCACTTTGTAACAGTTAAAGTAGATTTTTTTTGATTGCCACATCTACAAACCCCAGTGCTAATGTTTTTTTTATTACAATTTTAAATCTTATTGTCTTCAACAATGCTACCTAGACTGTAAGTCACAGCCAGGCTGCTGTCAGAAAATGCGGGGCCTGTGACACAGCCTTAAGGCCCCTCCCCTCCAATCATTAGTGATGTGTCAAATGGGCGCGGTGCCACAGACATGCTTTAACAGAGCACTGGGCCTGAGCGCTGGGAAGCTCTTCACTGTGTATTGGCCAGCCACTGAGCAGCAGGTATCGGCGGGCCCCCATCAGCTCCGGGCCAGGGACAACAGTCCCGGTTGCTCCCCCCCTGATGGCGGCCCTGCTCACAGCATAAAAGTCCTGTGAAGAAATCATGTGTCTCATATTAGAGATTATTATTACGTTTATTATGATATATATGAAAATAGCACTTTAACTTTAAACTTTTGTCAGTATTTTGAATCGCATCAAAAGTGGTTTATTAATAATGAAAAGTAAAACTCCCCAAAGATGAATATGTACACATACACAAGAAGTGTCTCACATATCATAACTATTCTCTATTGTTAAAACTCTACATCATTTAGAACCAGGCACAGAGAATAATTGATCACATTCCTATTATGGTTATTACCTCAACAGTCTTCTGTATGTCTATAATGGGTAATCTAAAAGACCACATATACGCAATCTACGTATCGTAACCATACGCAGATTACATACAATAGCTACTACGCATGCGCAATAGCTATTGTTTATTGAATTACGTCCGTCTATGGAAGACGGACGTAGTTCTGGATCTACCCCATTGGAAGGGTGTTCATATAGGCCTCCCATACCCCAAAAAATCCTTCAGCCTTTTGCTCCCTATCTATGAGCGTTTCCACCCAATCCATCCGAAAGATGAAGTGTAATTTTTCCCGAAACAATGCAAAGGATGGGGCGGAAGAGCTCATCCATGTTTTAAAGGATTGTTTTCCGAGCCGCTGCACTTAAGACCAATGAAAGTTTCTTGGTTCCCCTCTCAGCCCTCTGATTTCTAGGAAGCATACCAAACACAGCCCATTCTGCAATGAATGGTATATAACTAATTAGGTGGGCCTCCGCATATCTCTTAATTTGTAACCAAAAATACCTTACAAGTGGGCATGACCACAGACAATGCAACAAATTTGCGTTGGAGGCTAAGCACCTGGGACAGGAACCAGTCTCCCTAATGCCCATCTGCATTTGTCTGAGTGAAGAACAGTAGGAGTAGTGAAATAATTTTAAAAACATGTCTAGGTAATGGTATGAAGGCATAACCCTCCTAGAATAATTGAGAGTGCGCAAAAGGTCTGTACAGGAAAGTTTATGCCGCCATTTAATTTAGATTGCTAAAGTTTGAGTAGGCCTATGCGTGATTTCTTATCTGCCCAAATTAAATTTCGGAAAATTGTATTAATAGTTTTGACATCTTTTTTAGTTAATAACAGGGGTATGGAGTGCAGTAAATATATTAATCTAGGAAATGAAATAATTTTGATTAAGTTGGCACGTCCCAGGAACGACAAAGGTAAGGAGCGCCATCCCTCCAGCTCCCGGCCCAAGGCCCGAATGGCTGCCATTATTTGTTTCATAAAATAAATTAGGGTTCTTAGTTATTTTAGAGACCCATTCAAAATGGAGACCCATTCAAATGGAAAGTCCCTTGACCAAGCAGGGCGGGGTTGGGTTAGATTTAGTGAAAAAGCCACAGATTTGGACATATTTATTGGAAGCCTGAGACCTTTCCATAGCCATGAAGAAGATCCAGAATAGGTTGTAGAGAGGCTCTCGGGTTACCAATATACAATAGGACATCGTCCGCGAATGCTGAAATTTTAATTGTGGCTTGTCCAATTTTGATTCCCTCAAAAGATCTAAAGCTTTGTAAAATATGGAAAAGGGGGTCTATTGCAAGGTTAAATAAAAAGGGGGAGAGGGGGCAGCCCTGATGAGCACCCCTTTCCATTAGGATAGAAGGACCTTGTGAACCATATATAATAAGATGTGTTGATGGGGCAGTGTATAAATAGCGTATAAAATGTATAAATGGTAAGTCAAATTCTCTGTTCTCCAAGACTGCCAGTAAATGCGGCCAGGCTGCCGTGTCAAAGGCACGTGTCGTGTCTAAGCTAAGTAAAAGGTTATCTGTGTTTCGGGGTGTATATGAGGCTAATGTAGCCGCCACCGCCGACTGTAAATCCTTGACAGACTGCCTACCACGAACGAAATCCATTTGGTGGTCAGTAAGGAGTTTAGGGGGGTCTATTTTATTAGCGTGGCCCTATTTCAATAGGGCTGTTCTCTCCAAGCCAGTTTCAATGAGGCATAGTTATCGATCACTGGAGCACTAAACACGGTTCTCCGAAAGGTAAGCCTAACAAGTACATTAACCCTTCACCTAATTCTAACCCTACCCTTCCCCTAATTCTAACCCTGACCCCCCCCCCCCTTCCATTACCCTATTTTGAGGATTCAAAATAGAGACAGTCGAAAATAAACTTTCGTCTGTCTCTATTTCTAAAAGCAGCCCATCGCAACTGCAACCAGTCTAAGTGGACAGACTCGCATAGCACCTAGAAGAGGGTGTTGTGCAGCCCTTTATCTCTGTATTCATGTTTTCATATATTACTGTTTATGATTCACCTGCTTTCTTTGGCCCCCATAAAATTCAGATAACTTTTCTGAATCCTTTGTATTCATTACTTAATAAATAAAATTCATAATTAGTTGTTAAATTTAATAAAAATGTTATTCTTACAATTTTTGTCTCTGTGTCTTGCTATTTGTGTTAGTTAAGCGGAGGTGACTGGTATTACGCGATCACACACAGCACACATGGGACGCTTAAGGGAATTCAGGGAATGGGAGTTTACTTTGTCTTTCGTTTGTTTGATGCTCTATAGGAGCATTTATCGGATAAGGAGGAGGAGGAGACAGTAAGGGTTGGCATTATGTTATGTCTTGTATATAATCATTAATACAGAAATCATTTTGCTATCTGATGTGTTTCAGGATTAACAAAAAAAAAAAGGAAGTGTTATCATTTCACAACATTTATACAACAAATCCAAACATTGTATTTCAGTTTTTTGTTTAATTTGTATAATATAAAAGGCAGTAAGTGACTTTCTCATTTCAGATTGAAGTAATGCATGACTATCAAGAGAAGCGAAACTCCTTGCAACTGTTCATATCAGAAAGTGAAGACAGTTTGGACATATTTAAGGGGTAATTGTTGTCTGTTTGTAATGGGCTCTTTTTCCATGTGGTAAATATGTATGTTTTTCATGAGACTCATCCAGATTGTCTACAATCCTGACTGTCTGGAGGTATTGGACCGGATCTTGAGTCTGCTGCAGTTGGAACTCTGTCAGCAGCTGCAGCAGAGTTCCGTTAATGGAACGCCGTGCGATCCTAAGGTTCCTATGTGCAAGGGGAGACCTCTCCTCTCACACATAGGGACTTCCGAACGTTTGCAAGAGACTTGCGTAAGTCCCCTTTCTGTGTATCTGGACCACAGAGTGGGGAAAATGTCCACATTTCATCATTCTGGATCTGGTCAATAGTCACAATTTTTTCTGAAAATTTGTTTATAATTTTTTATATTTTGTCCGCAGTATTTTATAAATACTTGTTTACCTCAATGGAGAAAGAGATATGAACATATTGGACTGGATCCAGGCCTCCACACGTGTTACGTATGTACAAAGGTCTGATAACCCGCACATAAGACGGTGGTGAATTCCCTGTCACTCCCGTCTCATGTGGCCATTGCAGCAGTTACGCTGCATTAGATCAACCTTGTCTCCCGTGCGAATGTGTGGTCTGTACGACCTCTAATCTGCATGGAAGCCTATAGGCCTGCCCAGACTGTAACATTTAAATGGTTCCCCAGCACTTACCTTGCAGAGTTTAGGCGAGCGGAGGGAATGGGCCGCCCTGTCGTCTGAATGGCCTAGCAAGTCCGTGTGCCAGAAGATCCGCGGCGTAACATATGGCACGCGCATGCGCCGACGTGGTGTGGGCTGCCACTGAGGATGGTCCTTTTTCAAAAGCCTAACCCTGAGTGTCCCCTTCTACCATCCATCCATCACCTCCCCTGCACTAACCTGTCGGGTCCAGTGGCGGGTCGCGGGACGAATTTCTAAATGGGGCCGTATTCTGAAATGCACACAGTCGACAATTAGCTGTCTGCTGTGTGTAAATTGAAGATGGGTTTTCATATTGGCGAACGGAACCCTGCAGATGTTACAGTTTGACTGACTTATACAAGAGGCTTGTGTAAGCAGCCTAACTTACGTAAGGCAGTATTTGGTCCAATATATATATATATATATATATATATACATAGCCAATAACCAATGCAATTCCTTAATGTAGATTTATTTTAATTTATTATTTTCAAATCATAAAATCATATTAATTAGCTCTTTACAATTTTAAACAGTACTTCAACCTCTGCTGCATTACATTCTAATTCTATACATACACACACACACACACACACACACACACACACTAGTTTTGCTTTCCGCCAGTCTATGGCCTCTTAAAGTAATACATTTTAAGTGGGTCTCCCACTTCACAACCAATGCCAACTGTCAGTGCCGTTGCTCATCCCACTGCTTCTCAGAACTGACATTTAGCCAGATCTGTGACAACTGTGAGAGCCGGCGCCGGTCCTCAATACAACCTGTCCTGTGCCGGCCTGTGCTGTAGGTAGATGCTAGATCCAAGTGGGTTAAAAGACCTCTGCTGATGTCTAACCCATGTGACCAGTCACCTGATCAGAGGGAGGAGTCAGTGTTTCCTCCATTTTCTTGTCAGCAGTGTGATTATAATATATATAAAAGAGGAGGGCACAATTTTTTTTTTGCAGGGGGCGCAATACATGCTAGCACTGGCCCTGCTGACTGTGTTTTCCCAGGTAGAAATGTGATGCTAATGCTGAAGCCTGTGAGCTAGCGGACACGCTGGCATTTATTGAGCAGGAAATCTATTCTGTTTCTGATGAATAATTGTTTTTCTCTTTTTCCTGTTGTCATTTTAAAACTTAGTGAAAACCCTTGAAATGTAAAGATTAAATGGCTCCTTTCTTTTTGTGTTGTTCCAGACATGTCATCCATGAGTTAATAGAGACGGAACGGATTTATGTAGAAGAACTTTACAGTATTTTATTGGTGCGTTGTCCTACAGATGCATTGTACACTGTGCTATTAGCAGGCATGTGGTGTAGGTGTGCTGCTTTCAAGACAATATTGAGTTGAATTTTCTGTTTGATTTAAATAGCAAATATTTAATAGCACACAACCTTTTTGGATCAAGGGTCACATTTGATAAAATGTATGTATGTATTTATTTTTGGTGGTTCATTGGTAATTTTATTAACACAACTAAAGTAGAATAGTTGAAAAGTTTATTTATCAGTCAGAAATAATATTTAGAAAAATCTTTGTACGTTCTACTTATTGCAGAGATTAGTCACAGGTTTTATACCATTCAACCAGGACCCTGTCTGGGTTGAAGCAGACCAGGGGAAGTTGCTAGCAAACCAGTGGTTGATCACTTGTTGTCCCTTCACATGTCACTGTTTGACCTACCACTGTCCCGCTAAGAACGGCCCTATTTCAATAGGGCTATTCTTTCCCAGCCAGTTTCGAACTAACTGGGATATCGATTGCTTATGTCTCAATGAGGCATAGCAATCGATCCCGGGAGCATCAAACACGGTACTCTGAAAGGTAAATGCAAAAACTAGCATCCCCTAACCCCTAACTCTAACCCTTCCTTTCCATTACCCTACCTAACCCTCCCTTCCCCGCAGCCTGACCCTAACTCCCCCCTCCTTCCTAACACTAAAAGTCCTCGGAGAGGTTACTTACCTCTCCGGAGCTGTCAGCGGCGGATCCTCTGCAAAAATGAATGGGTGAGTATGCCGATCGGCACACTCACCCATTTATAAAAAGAAAGGCATTTCTAAAGAGGACCCATATTTGAAATAGAGACAGCCAAAAAGTAACTTTCGGCTGTCTCTATTTCGGAAAGGAGGCCATCGTTGCGGGAACTGCAACCAGGTCTATATGATTTATTCATAAACATGCTTATTGACGTAAGCCCTTACCATAATTAGAATGGATATGCCTAGAAATAATTATGTTTCTCTATAATCGGACAGGTTACTGTTTTTGACATGTCATAATTTAGCTTTGCTGTAAGGTTTTGTATTATACAGGGGTT
The DNA here is from genome assembly GCA_011038615.1 of Limnodynastes dumerilii. Lineage (NCBI taxonomy): Eukaryota > Metazoa > Chordata > Amphibia > Anura > Limnodynastidae > Limnodynastes > Limnodynastes dumerilii. Next base: position 185,169 of record WWET01000720.1, read on the forward strand.
TAATTTTCTATGGAAAAAAAAAATTCACCCAGAGGGGATGGTAATAGTGAGGACATATATTTATGGTTGGCACAAGGACCAGTATTCAGAGTACCGGACATATAACATATACGTCCGGTGTATAGCGATTTTTACTACTGCGCATGCGTAGTCATTTTTTAATGTAATCTATGTATCTTTTTCTTATTTAGATTGTGTAAATGCGGTTTGAAAGACCTCATTTATGCAATCTACATAAGAAAAAAATATGTAGATTACATAAAAAAAATTGCTACGCATGCGCAGTAGTAAAAATCGCTAAACACCGGACGTATATGTTATATGTCTGGTACTCTGAATACGGGCCAAGTAGTTTAAATATGGTTAAAGGGAAGAGATAAGGGGGACAGGACAGAAACTACTTGTCTTGTTGACACCAGTGATCAATAAGATCATACATGTATTGCACATTCAGAGTCAGATATGATCTGAATCGGCTTTTCCAGATAGTCCATATGCTACATGTAAGCAGTGGGATTAGCATTAAAGGAAGCTGATCGAATGTTTCTATATCATATTGTAAATAATAACTGGTATATCAGTAAAAAGATGTGTGTGTGTTGGTTGTTTTTCTAGGGATACAGAGCAGAGATGGAAAACCCGGAGATGATCCATTTCATGCCGCCATCTTTAAGAAACACAAAGAATATTCTCTTTGGAAATATGCCAGAAATATATGAATTTCACAATAAGTAAGGAAATGCTTTACGCTGTCTATTGTAAATTCAGCAGTCAGAGGTGGATTTTCTCTGCTTGTTTATTCATTTTGTCTGTGAACTTTCTGTATCTTAAAGCCAGAAAAAAAAAAGAATTCATTAGGCAAATAACATAAATCATTGGCTTGTCAGTTGGAAAGAAAGGCTTGTGTAGTGTAGCTATGACACACCATCCTTCAAAAAAACATAGCAACAAATGGTATTCAGGTATTCATTATTATTATCAATAACACTTATTTTATACAGTGCCACACATTGTGTCTACAGCGTCAGATAACTTTAGACATTCACATTACTCCCAGCCTCTATTGGAGCTACATACTAAGGTCCCAAATACATGTATATATACACACACATTAGGGTTAATTTAGTCAGCAACCGATTAACCTACCAGTATGTTTTTGGCATGTGGGAGGAAACTGGAGTACCTGGAAGAAACCCACACTGACACTGGGAGAACATACAAACTCTACACAGATAAGGCCTAGTCCGAGAATCAAACTCATGACCTCAGCACTGTGAGAGCCAAGTGGTACTCACTGAGCCACCATGCTGCCCATTCAGACTTGGACAAAGTGTAAGGCAAGAAATGAAATCTCTCTCATCAGAGTTAGTTAGATACACCCTCTGGGCTGGATCCAGAGCTAATAATGATAGGGGATTTACATATTCTGTGTACGTAAGTCTCCGTCTGTACGGCGCATGCTCAGACCCTGGAATTCTGCATTGCAACTTCTCTATCTGATGTAGAATTCTGTGTGGGATTTGCATGTGAGATACATGGTGGGTGGGATCCACACTGGTAATCATACAATAAGGGTGTTCTGAAGCCCTTACATTCACCATTCCATAAGTAGGTCTTCCGCATGCAGAGATTTAAGGTTGGGTTCTACACATGTGTGAGGGGAGGGCAGGGGCTTTGCACTCCCCTCGCATGTAGAGAATTCTGGATCTCAAATTCCATACATAAGCCTCCGAGTTTACTTAATCACAGTTTGGGATCTGTCCCTGGAAGTGTATCTGATGATACAATATTGTAACATGACTTAAAGTGACAATTAGGCAATCAAAACACCCATACACACTGTCACATTGTGCTGCTGGATTTGTGTCACTGCAGATTTCCACCAACATTGGAACGTTGCTGATTGCAAACATGTTTAAAGTCACACTGAATACTTGTCCCAGCACCATCTGTAACATCAGATCAGCATTATATATTCATACAGCTTTATTACCAGTTTGTATTTCTACCTGATACTTTACAGGCACAATCATTTATTTTTATTGGAAACAGGGTCTTTCTATCAAGCCTGGAAAGCTGCATTGGCGCACCGGAGAGAGTCGGGTACTGCTTCTTAGAAAGGGTGGGTACACGTGGGTGGATTTACAGCTTCACAACCCCTACAGAAATCTTCTTTCCCGTTTACACTAATTCTGGCCCTATAAATTCAACCAGAACTAGCCAATATTAAAAACTGTTCATCTAAATATAATGTACACAGAACTCTTGTTACACAATTTATATGATATTGTAACCTGTGTATCATTAAGGAACCTGTTTAACATTTACTTAATAAATTGATTGAGCAGCTTCCATTCTGGTTTTATCATTAAGGAATACTTTTTTTATATTAAACTAAAGATTTTAATAAATAAGCATTTAACTTGATCAAATACCCAAATGGGGGGACCGAGGGTGATAGCTTTTACTCCTGAACATGTTCTATGCATCACATTGAAATGTCTATAACCACAGTCTGGGGATCTGTAAAGTATGGGGTCTTGCATTGCAGTTGGGTCGGGGGTAGTATTTTCTCCATACATGTCAGGCTTTGAAGGCACAGTTCTCCCTGATATAAGATTAACACCTTCTTGTCCTTTATGTGCAGAGAGATTATTTCCAGATGTATGAAAAGTATTGTCAGAATAAACCACGCTCCGACTCTCTATGGAGACAGTTTTCGGACAGTGCCTTTTTCCAGGTATGTGAGATATTACTGTAATTATTACACATCTTCCGCCTTACACTGTGGAGGCAAACAATACCTTCCCCCTTTACCCTAAGCATTCCATGTTGCCATTATCACTCCCAGATTTGCCAAACTCAATAGACATGTCCTAAGCGGTACCAGGCGCCACAGCGACATTCACACATTCGCCAGTGATAGATCCGACACCATAATGTCAGCTGTATCAGTGATGAAAGTGTAGTCAATTGGAAAAATGGGAGATGTGTCAACAGCTATATGATTGGTATGGGATACCTTCAACACTCTTCTGCCTTTCCCCGCTGCTCTCCTCAGCTCCACCGCTCTCTGCTTTCTCTCCCCACCTCTCTCTCTCGCCCTCACACTCTCTTGCCCTCTCTCCCACCCCTCTCTCTCTCTCACCTCAACACCCTTCTGCCTTTCCTCGCTGCTCTCCTCAGCTCCACCACTCTCTTCTTTCCCCTCCCCCTCTCTCTCTTTCTCCTCCTCTATCACTCTCTCTCTCTCCCTCTCTCGTTCCTGCCTTCTCTCTCCCTCTCCTTCTCTCTCCCTCTCCTTCTCTCTCCCTCTCCCTCTCTCTCTCTCTCTCTCTCTCTCTCTCCCCCTTCTATTCTTCTTTCCACTCCCTTCTGCATGCCATAGTCTATTTGACTCATGTTAATGAACGTTTTGGCTAGAGGAAAGCTGTTCAGTTAACCCTGGCGATATTTTTGTGCCAGCAGGTGAACTGTTTTTTTCCCCACCATTGAGAAGCATATCCCACCTCATAACCAGCTCCTAGAAGATTCAATCTTCCCCAATACAGTGTGAGGAAAAAAATAAGTGGCCTGATCCTGAATTACAAGCAAAATCCATTGTGGAGGCTATGTATGGTTTATGATCCAAAAATACTGCACACAGGAGAACAGGGCCCTACCACTGTACTCCTGCATGTGGATGGCGGATCTGTGCTCTGGAGCCTACCTTAAGTATGTCACATGTACCTCTGTGTATCTGGTACGCTTGGTGGCTATGTTCCATTGCGGAAGTATAGCTACTGCCAAGTCACTTTACCTATTCAGAACTGATTTACGTACTTTGTGTACAGAAGTCCGCTTATTTTATTGATTCTGGATCGGGTCCAAGATCTCTATATGAGATAACACTGGCGGTCTAAGGAATTTATCAGCAACATTCAACTTCCAATTATCAGCTGATAGAATCAAATTCATAACATGCACGAGCAAAGATCCTACAGTCTGCTCTAATTATCGCCCTATATCCCTCATTAATTCGGATTTAAAGCTATTTGCCAAAATCCTGGCGGATAGATTAAATAGGTTTCTCCCCTTACTCATTAACCCTGACCAGGTCGGTTTTATACCAACCCGGCAAGCGGCAGATAACACTAGACGCACTATAAATCTAATTCACCATATTAACTCGTCTAAAATTCCCTCTGTCCTGTTAGCGTTAGACGCCGAAAAGGCGTTCGACCATCTTTCATGGCATTTTATGCTGTCCTCTCTACGGTCCTATGGTATTTATGGGAACTTTCTGTCTGCTATTAATGCTCTCTATCACTCCCCATCAGCAGCTGTATTTAGTAACGGCATTCTATCTTCGCCATTCCCCCTCAATAATTCTACTCGGCAGGGCTGCCCCCTTTCGCCTCTTATATATGCCTTAAGCATTGAGCCTCTGGCCGCCCGGATACGCAGTAACCCCAACATCTTAGGTATAACTGTAGGAAATTGTCAATATAAAATTTCTCTATTCGCAGACGACGTGCTTCTTACACTGGCTAATCCCCCCACCTTCCTTCCTCATTTGTTCACAGAACTTTCGGAATACGGCTCTATTTCCGGGTACAAAGTTAATTGTGCTAAGTCGGAAATTCTACCCCTACATGTTTCGGAATCGGTCCTCAGTGGGTTAAAAGCGAGCTTCACCCTCCAGTGGCGTTCCAACTCCCTGAAATACTTAGGGGTCCAGATAACACATAAATATGAGGCATTATATGCTGCAAATTATGCTCCCCTCCTCAGAGTTTTAGCTCAGGATTTAGAAAAATGGAAACCTCTTTATATTTCCTGGATAGGGCGCATCAACGCGGTTAAAATGAATCTTCTTCCTCGTCTGATGTATCTCTTTCAGACTCTTCCTATACAGGTTCCGAGTTCGGTGCTTAAATCATTACAATCCTCCTGCATGCGGTTTATCTGGAACGACTCAAAACCCAGACTCCGGAGGTCAATATTGGCTAAACCCGTGATTGATGGAGGTTTAGGCTTACCTATTTTGCAGAATTATTATATAGCAGCGCAGTTGAGCCACATGATCACCTGGCATAGCAAACCGGGGTCGAAGGTTTGGGTGGACATAGAGAACGGTTTACTTACTAAGGGGGGTGTCGCGTTCCTCCCATGGTTACCAAAAACCTCCAGACCCGCGGAGGTTGCAGGGATCCCCATGATACATTTCACTCTCCAAATATGGGACTCCACTTACCGTAAATATGATTTATCCGCTTACCCTTCACCACTGACTCCTCTTTGGAGTCATCCTGGCCTTTCCAAAAGTGCCGCACAACAGACTACTACCCTTTGGAGTTCCAAGGGTATTGACCGCTTCCTCCATATTTTGGGTCAATTTGCACCCCAGACTTACGAGGACTTTAGGGCTAAATATGACCTCCCACCCACGGCTTATTTCCCTTACCTCCAAGCCCATAAGTTTATTCAATCTCAACCCCGTACCAAGACTCTACGGCGCCCGACACAATTTGAACGTTTTTGCATTTATTCAGTGGGGCAGCGAGGCATGCTTTCTACACTCTATCATTCGGTTCTTCGGCCTTCATCTGGGGCCAAAGAATCTTTCGAAGTAGCCTGGGAGGAGGATTTGGGGGTGCATCTGGACGAGGATGGATGGTCGGATATCAAACTTCGGATTGCCAAGGCATCTATTAATGTGGGGATACGTGAAACGGCCTATAAGGTTTACACCCGCTGGTATCTGGTTCCGCTCAAATTACATCTGTTTTACCCCTCTGTTTCAAACCTCTGTTGGCGGAACTGTGGGGAGGTGGGCTCGTTTTTACATATATGGTGGAATTGCCCCATCATAACCCTTTTCTGGAAGGACACCATAGCTTTTCTCAACCAAATATTAGGCTCCACCTTACCCTATGATGCTGCGGTATACCTACTGTCTAAACCTCTGCCCGAGGTGCCTAAAGCTACAGATAAATTACTAATGCATTGCTCTAATGCTGCTAAGTCCCTGATTGCGAAACATTGGAAATCGACACAGGTCCCCTCCAGAACGGCTTTACTGAACAAAATATGGTACATTTCATCTATGGAATACATCACAGCCATCATTAATGATAAGGTTCATAAGTTTCAGAATGTATGGTCCCCCTGGTACTCCTATTTTAATACTCCATTACCGGGTCAGAGGTAGTACCATTTGAGTCCAGGCCACGTATAACATGCTACCCCTTCCCTTTACCCTCCTTCCTTACCTCTCCCCACTCTCCCTCCCCTCCCCTTTTTTTTTCACTCCCCCCACTGGGGCGTTCCCTGCTGTGCCACATATCTGTGTGCACAGGATATATATCAGCGCTCACATTAGTTAATCCTATTAACCCTTATGTCCTTTATCCTCTTTCCTTACCTCCCCCCGCTCCCCCCCCCCCCTTTTCACTCCCCCCTTCCCTGCTGTGCCACATATCCGTGTGCACAGAATATATATCAGCGCTCACATTAGTTAATCTTATTAACCCTTATGTCCAAATTGTAATGCATCTTTCTGGGTTTGCAAGTTAGACCTCTATCAGCTTTGTCCTGTATATTCAGTGCACTTATACATTATCATCTGTTGTTGCTTGTTATCTCAAGAGTTTGCAAATGTATCTTTATATATATGTAAAATGTAAAAAAAAAAAAAAAAAGGTTTCTATAAATAAAGAGATAAAAAAAAAAATGTTAAACTATGAATTCATAGTTTTAAGTTCAAGCATAGGTATTGTCCTTCATATCCTCCTGGAAGGGTGTGGATCGCTGCCTCGAACTGCCCTTTATCGTTTTCTACCAGCCCACAGAGAAGTCTGGGAAATCAGTTGCTGCTGCTTCACTGAGGAGATGCAAACTGTGATTCCCAGGATAAAGACGCAGTATCCCTTTTCCTAATTCTTACCCTAACCCTCCCCTAACCCTCATCTCCCTGCAGCCTGACCCTTACCCTCTCCTCCCTGCAGTTTGACCCTAAGACTCCGTTCCCAGCAGCCTAACCCTAAGACTCCCCTCCCTGCAGCCTAACCCTAAGACTCCCCTCTCTGCAGCCTAACCCTAAAACTCCCCTCCCTGCAGCCTAACCCTAAGACTCCCCTCCCCGCAGTCTAACCCTAAAACACTCCTCCCTGCAGCCTAATCCTAAAACTCCCCTCCCTGCAGCCTAATCCTAAAACTCCCTTCCCTACAGCCTAATCCTAAAACTCCCCTCCCCACATCCTAACCCTAAGACTCCTTTCCCTTCAAAACTCCCCATATACACACCTCTTGTCCGGAACTAGTGGCATCACTGAGACACAAGTTACACAAGTTGCTTTGTCCCATACCTTAGTAATGTCAGTACTTCTTGGTTATATGATTGGCTGCCATCATTAAAATGACTGTCTCCAATTTGTGTAAGCAGCAAGTGCAAATTTCTTGTGTGCTAAATACAGGTCCGGTTCTTGCTTAATACATGGCAATAATACAGCCAATAATAAAATATACTGCTGGTTTCAGTATGTATATGCATAAGTGGTGATATGCTACATCAATTATTATATAAGTTAATGATTTATATTTAGCTCTTATGGTCTTGTTTTATAAATCTAATGTACTTTATAGTAATTATTGAATTACGGTCATTAAATTAAAGTAGTAAAAGGACTACCAACACATCTA
>WWET01000720.1:192897-217071 GCA_011038615.1 Limnodynastes dumerilii
CAAAGGAAACTGGAGCACAAACTTGCATTGGATTCATACCTACTGAAACCAGTTCAACGTCTAACAAAATACCAGCTGCTGTTGAAGGTAAATAGGATGCACTGGCCTGTATTGACAGGTGCATCTATAGATTGTATGGTAACTCAGATATTATTGTTATGTTAAGAACTTTTCACCTTTAAAATATAACTTTTATTATGATGATAGTAACAACACTATATATTCAACCATGTTTGGTCGGTCAACCATTGACGACTGCCTAGGCGTTATTATCAGTGAGCTTCCATCTTGATTGTTTTCATGGTTTACATTTTTCTTGTTGTCCTTTGGGCATGGCAACTCCGAAAGATAAAACAACCGGCTGGATCCAGACTTAAGAAGGAGCTTGAAATTAAGAGAGGAAAGTTACTCCTGGGCTAAACCATGTTGATTTCAAGGAAGAGGTGATGTTTCTCGGTCAAAGTCTAAATAACAGTGTAATAGTAAAGCTGGTCAGTATCTGTGTGCAGTAAGCAATTCAGAGATATATCTCTGCATGCAAAGAATACAATTAACTTGACTCCCCCTGCAATCAATGTGGTTTTGCCCAGGAGTAACTTTCCTCTCTTAATTTCAAGCTCCGTCTTAAGTCTGGATCCAGCCCCACATCATTAGAAACATAGATCTTGGGAAAGCATTTAAAGACGGCCGATGTATTCATGCATTTTCCTACACAATTGAAGTGTACAGGTGCTGTCTTATCGTCATGTGATATCTGGAAAATTCCCAACACTATGTTTGGCCAATAAAAGCATTTCCTTCCTTTGGATGCCACAAAAAAATCTATAAGATCATATTCTCTTAATGTTTATGGACATATTTGTATGCAAGTGAATAAGAAGATTGTCTCTTTATAAAGTCTGCTAGGAGATGTAACACAAAGAGAGGATTATAAATACTTTATCCAGAGAACAGCAACTGTGGTTGTGGAGCTTGTCCTGTAGTCATTATCATAACAATAATATTTCACATTAACAGGAGTTGCTGAAATATAGTATTAACTCTGATGGAGTTCAGGAATTGCAAGAAGCCCTGGTTTCCATGCTAGATTTATTAAAGTCTGTGAATGACTCCATGCATCAAATAGCAATAACTGGATATAATGTAAGTAGAAGTAATTTATGACTATTGTATAACAGCTGATAGTGTGACAAGGTACAATATATAATAAAAACCATGTCCGCACATTAGCCATATACTGTTTCATGCATGACTGGATCGGTGATATGATGCTAATTTAGGTCCTGCTTCACAGCTAAGAAGCTGAGACTTCTTAGGTGCGTATTTTTCCATAGTTAGGGACTGTGTAAGTGTGTATGCGTAGTCATGCTCACTACGCAATCTATGTAGACTTCAGGCTTGTATATTGACTAAGTGCGGTCTTTAAAGACCGCACATAGTTTTTTCCACTAAGAGGAGCCGTGTCGGAGCAGCCTCCAAAGGAAGTTGAAGTGGAAGGGAGAAGGGGGGCATGTAGATTAGGCAGGGAGGGAGAGCTAATGACTGTACGTATTTTCCCTACTTAAAAGGGAAAATACACAGGGGAACTTAAGGATGCCTATGGCGGGTGTGGGACGGGGGAGGGGACCGTACAGGTAGGTGCAGACATTTAAGTGTGAATCCGGTACTTAATGTTTCATTTTTCCTTTTCAAAAGCAAACTTTATTTGTCACTTTCTGTATTAGAAAGACATGCCTTCTCTATATACAATGTGGCATGAATTTTGTGATTGGTGATATGCAGAGTATATATGCCATTACATGAAGGTCTCTGCATAGGCAGGATATCACAGTTTTTGAAAGTAATAAAGGAAATGTTTGTACATTATTGGGGCCATGCAAAGATCACATTAGTGGATCTCATTGAATTGACTTTCCAAAACATAAGGAGAGGATTGTATCCAACAGTGCACGTTATCATTAAAGTTAGGACCAGATCTATAGTTATTTCCCCGCTGGATCCAGCCTTCCTTGTGGGCACTTCCTCACACGCTGGGCCTTACATAATGAGGATCCTTCCTCATTGGAGAATACAAGATTAATGATTGCAATAGCAAGTCCGCAATATCCACACATCCAAGAGACCGCACCACTGACCACTTCCCTCTCAACAACAAACTCCTAAAGACTACATTGTACTATCAAGTCATGCCAACCTGTGACAGCGACCCCGGCTTTCTGCTGGTGGTAGTTAAATATTTCATTGCTTAAGTCTTGATAGGTCCCAATGCATTCTGATTGTGTAGCATTGATGCTTACATGAGAATCGTAACCTAGAATCTGGCCCATTAATCATCCCCCACCATAACAGAATTTTTTTTAAGGTTCTCAACCTCACCTACCTCATCTACCATGTCTAGCTCCACCACTCCCTACCATTCCTCCCTCATCTCCATTCATACTCCCTCTCACCTACTACAAACGCCTTCTCACCTCCCATATGATCGCCACATGTCCATTCCGCACACAAGACTTCTGCTGCCCCTTTTCTCTGGAATGATCTCCCTCAATCTTTCAGGTTATCTCTTAGTCTGCAGATATTCAAACAATCCCTCAAAGGTAATTTCTTCAGGAAAACCTACCCCTCCTCGACACCCCTCCCTTCACTACTCTTAACTTGCCTCTCCCTTTTCCCACCCCTGTCCCCACTACCAACCCACTTCTACCTTTCCCTCACTCCAGTTCTCTAGTCCTCTAGTTTGTAAGCTTTTGCACTGCCACCTTGATTCTTGTATTGGTTAATGTTTTTGCTTTGCTGTCAACTTTGTGTCATCACTTGTACCATTCTGTATACCTTGTTTATATTTACTCAGTATTCATGTTATGTCTATGCTGGTTAGATGCTATTGACATTTTGTGGTGCCTTGTAAATCGTTGCGAGTCCCCCATTCCGTACAGCTGCTTTTAGAAAAAGAGACAGCCAAAAGTTCCTTTTTGGCTGTGTCTATTTCAAATGGCAGACGTTTTATACATGTTTTTTTTATGAATTGCTAAGTGTGCCGATCAGCATACTCTGCCATTCATTTTTGCGGCAGACCCGCTGCTGCTGACAGCTCTGGAGAGGTGAGTAACCTCTCTGGGGACTTTTACTGTTAGGGGGGGTTAGGTTTAGGGGCATAGAAGGGGAAGGTTAGGGTCAGGCTGCGGGTAATGGGGGGGATGTAGGGCAATGGAAGGGGAAGGTGAGGATTAGGTTTAGAATTAGGGAAAGGCTAGTTTTTTTCACTTGCCTATCGCAGCACTCGATGAGGCATAAGCAATCGATATCCCAGCTAGTCCGGAACTGGCTGGGAGAGAGCGAACAGCCCTATCAAAATAGGGCCGTTCAAATATTTTTGTTTTAAAATGCCACTCATGCTGTTCTATTTCAATCACTTTTAGGACACTGGAAATTATGATCATATTGGTGTGCTGTAATGACTATATTGATGTTTACACATGTTGTTATTATTGAAATGTATGTCTTTGCCTTTAGGGAGATATAAATGATCTGGGCAGAATACTAATGCAAGGTTCTTTTAGTGTGTGGATCACTCATAAAAAGAGGCCCACAAAAATGAAAGAAATTGCCCGATTTAAGCCAATGCAGAGACATCTGTTCCTCTATGAAAGGGCATTGGTGTTCTGCAAAAGGAGAGAGGACTGTGGAGATGGGCACGATAAGACCCCGTCATACAGTTTTAAGCACTTTTTGAAGGTATTTAAATGACTTCCCTTTTCTAATGAATCTTAACTATAAAGTTTAGTACTCATCTTTGCTCATGTCTTTCGGTAGATGAATGCTGTTGGCATTACAGAAAATGTGAAGGGTGATAACCGCAAGTTTGAAATTTGGTACAGTGGCCGAGAGGAGGTTTACGTTGTACAGGTTGGTTTTCCTACCAAGATGCATACATGGTAAACCCTGCCTAGTAACCCATAGAGTTGCACTTACTGGAAAATTAAAGGGTAATTACTCCGGTCCGGATTCACAGTTAGGTAATTTTCGTCTTACGTACGTTGTTTTAAGAATTGAGCTACTACGCATGCATAGTAGCTTATTTACGCTATCTACGTACCATAAGACGAAAACTACGTAACTGTAAATCCGGACCGGATGTGGTTGTAGTATATATAAGGTTTGACTCTATTCTCCACACACTTTAATTTTCAATTGCCGCAAAAACCAAGTCATAGAGAGCTCATAGGGATATTTAGAAGTTGTCAACTAATTACCTAATTCATGACTGGCCTTAATTATTCAGTTGACAATCTTTGCATAGAGCTCTGTGGACTGAAGTGTCTGAGGAATGGCTGTTATGAAGTAGATACACAGGACAGGATTCACAATATTGTACTTGATCCACATACATTCTTAATTTCACAATACTAGCTACTACTCTTTAAAGACCGCATATACGCAATCTACATAACAAAACCATATACGTAGATTGCGTAAATTGTTACTACGCATGCATAGTAGCTAGTATCGGGAAAGTAAGGGCGTATGTGGATCAAGTACGGGGTTGTGAATTGGTCCAACAATCTAGTACCTATGTTGTAGGATTTGCTGGGAAAGGAAGGGGGAAAATCTATGTTTCAGGAAAAAAATGTAAAAAGACTTTAAATAGTACTCCTGAAGCAAACAGAGTGAAAAATTCTCTTCCTTCCTTTTTTATTTCCATTTTTTTTTTAAATCTATAACAAAGATAATGTTCAAACTTTTAAAGAGTTTAGAAGTAGTTAGTTGTCAAGTTTTGCTGCTTTAAATGAGAACTATTGGTAATAAATGTATATCTTCTTCCCTGTATGTATTAGCCTGTGTACCGTAATTATCAGTCTGTACTATAACCTAACTTTGGCAATGTCATTTCTACTATTTCCATATAATAACATGGGACCGGATGCAGGCTTACAAAATGTGGGCATTTTCCACTCTTTTCACCCTCTCCAGATTTCCCAACCGTCCCCTTTTTATATCGGTACAGCACGGGACTCTTAAAGTAGAGTCCTGCTATCATTAGCCCAAATGTTCAAAAGGGGGTGGCATCTTCTCCTCGCAATCCTACAGGTCTCAGGAAACAGCGAGGATACAAAATTGGAGCTCTAGTTCTGGTTCATGGTTGACAGCTACAAAAGTTATAGTGTATTGTTAGTCAAAGGTTGACCCAAAAAAATCAAGGGACAGAGAGAGGTATAGTCAGTGGACCTGTTCCATATTGGATTTTTGGTTTTTTTGTGTTTGATTATTTATTTATTATTTGGTTCTTGGCAAAGTCTTAGTCACTTGTAACTGTTTGCCAGCCACGTAGCTAGAGTTGCAAAATGTAAAAAAACATAATATTAAGAAAAAATTTCTGTGTCTCAGGCTCAAACAGCCGATCAGAAGACAGCATGGCTGAACGAGATCCGGAAAATCCTGACCAGGCAGCGTGAAGTTATAAAAGGTATAGAGATACCCACATTAAACCTGAGTGTGTAGATATACCGTATGTAAATACATATTTGCTTATATACATTTACACCATGTGTCTCTTTCTCAGACCAGGTTGTGCTGTCATCACAAATGAGTGAAAGGTATGTTTATATTCTTCAGTGTATAAGGTAATCATTTACTACACTACTTTCTCTTGTAAAGATATAAAGTTATAGCTGTAACTATGACCCATTTTGATTTAATGACAAAGATAGGAGTAGGCAGGATTTTACAATATGGGAAGTAAAGGTGGCTTTGTCATGCATGGTTATGGTGTAAATAGTTTCATCCTGTACTAACACAAAGTAGCAGCATATATTGACACCATTAGATGTGGCTTGTTTAAGTGTATGTGTTAATGTAAGATTTGTTAGTTTGTTTAAAGAGCTATGATCTCTACTACGTCCTCCAAATTATTTGTTGGGAACCAGTTGGGCTTCCCAAGTCCTGAAGGGTGGGAAGAGTAGAGGCAGATGTAGGTGTCTTTTCAGGGATCTTTGAATTAAACTATAAGGAGCTTAAATGTTTTGGTAAATAGTCCTGAAAAATGTTTTCTGCTCTTTTGAAATATTGAAGTGTTTTTTAATTTGATTTTTTTGTTAAAGGAAGTTACAGAGAACATCAGTAAGTTCAGAAGAAAATGACTCCGAAAGTACTGGTCCTATTATGTTGGACAATTTAAATCTCTCTCCTCAGCATAAACCCCAAAAAGGCACGTACTATGTAACTTGTGCTCACTGTGAGATGATATGTAAAGGATCAAGTGATATTACTAGCAGGAAACCTACTAGTATATACACTGTTAGTTGTCCTTGGTGATATGAAGTGTTTTAAACTTTAATGGGAAAATAACATTTTGAACTGAACTGATTAGTGGATGAATATGTTCTCAACATATATTTTTTTTTATAATAAATTTATATTGCTAGTGCATATTTCAATCCATGTACACCCTTCTGGAACATGTAGACTGGTTGTCTAATGGCTTATGTAATATAATAAGAACCATGAAAATGAAAGACATTGTTTAGTTTTAACATACAAAATATTACATATTGTTATAACTTTTCCTATCACCTCTATGGGACATTGTTATAAAGGTTTATTTTAGAGGTTAAAAAAGCAGAGGATGCAATCATTTACTCATTTGTGACATCGGGAAGGGATTGAGATTTGCCGGGGGGGGGGGAAGGATTTCTCAGTGCGTATTTTCCTTCTTAAGAAGGACAATACGCCCGGTTACTTAAATAAGGAAGCCCTAAAAATGGGGGTGGTTTAGGGGCAGGATGGGTGAGTTAGGTGAGGTTCTGTCCTCACCAGGTAGCAGTCCCCGCAACAAAGGCTTCTTTCAGAAATAGAGGCAGCCGAATGTTACTTTTTGGCTGTCTATTTCGAATAGGTGCCCGTTTTAGATTTTTTTTCATGAATGGGGGAGTGTGCCGATTGGCATTCTCAACCATTTATTTTCGCACAGACTGATAGCTCCGGAGAGGTGAGTTAACTCTCTGGGGACTTTTAGTGTTAGGAAGGGGGGGTTAGGGTTAGACTGTTAAGGAGGGTTAGGGCCATAGAAAGGGAGGGTTAGGGTCAGGCTGTGGGGAGGGGGTCTTAAGGTTAGGCTATAGAGAATGGAGGGTTAGGGTCAGGCTGTAGGGAAGGGAGGGTTTAGGGTTAGGGTAATGAAAGGAAAGGAAAGGGTTAGGGTTAGAATTAGGTGAAGGGTTGGGGCAGTTTTTAGCCTTACCTTTTCGGAGCACCGCACTCGGTGCTCCGTGGATCGATTGCTATGCATCATGAAGGCATAAGCAATCGATATCCCAGCCAGTTCAAAACGATCTAAATAGGGCCGTACTTAGCGGGGATCCAGACCCGTCCTCACCTTATTCGCTCTTAAGTGTGAATACGGTCCATCATTACCACTTTCCCTGAATCCCTTCATTCATTTCTCTTTACCTAGGAAGCCTTGGAGTCATAATATTCTTTAAAGTTTTTAGATGTCATTTAGTAATTATGGATCTAGCAGTAGTTCACATTTTATTCTTGTGGTTATTCCAAATGTACTTTCCCATTAAAGAGGTTTTCTGCTGAATAGTGTTTCATTTTAATAGTAATACACTGCTTCCCCATTCACTGAATGAGGTGTCCAATAGCATCAAAGCATGTTTGTCTTTGGTAAATAAAACTATTACTCACATCAAACACATTAGTGACTTTTGTCATCACAATCAGTACAGGTTGGTCTGGAATGTCCCAGTCGTTAGAAATCTGTGAGGGACTTGAGGGTTGGTCCAATCAGCATTGCTCTTACACTTGTTCCGACACAGAGGAGGAAGATACAGTCCAATTGGTTAGTAAATCGATTTTATTTATTCTATGTATATTTTAGCATCATCATTATTATTATTAATATTATTATTGTCATCTTCATCAAAAAATCATCTATATTTCCCAGAACAATTTAAATAAAGAATACACATAAACGTGCAATAACCATTTATTCTCTGGAAAATGTTAGTTTATTGTAAACAGTGAGGAGATTGATATCTTGGGCCTGATCCAGACCCATGCTCGGGTGAGTTTTTACGATGATCGCAAGCGTAAAAACGGCCATTTGTACTTACTGCGCATGATCGGGGCAGATGTTAATGCTATGAAATTCTGAGCGTATGGGGCTTGAGCGTACCAGCTTCGTATCAACGCTCGAGGGGGTGTGCCTGCCATACGAAACCCGTAAATACGCACCGAGGGCGGGGTGAGGCATTTAAATTGTACAGTATGGGCGTGCTAAGCGTCGTAACTACTCAATGAGCTTACGGACGCCCGCGGTTACGATCAGAAAAGTTATGGTAGGGTTTGCTGGGCGTAAGAAGGCTAAACTAAGTACGACCAAGGGGAGTGCATTGGAGGGAGGTACACTGGCGTAAATACGCTACGCACATGAGCGTTTTATGAGTGTAGGTCTGGATCAGGCCCCTTGTCCTTGATGTATTGTTCTCATGCATCTTGGGCAATGAAACATGAAAGCCTATATTGTGTGCATTGTAATGTTACCATTACTTATCAACCTCTGTAACAGTCTCCAGGAAAATACAGAGCATTGGCTGACTGCAAGAAGAGGGGCTCCGAGGATATACTGGTAAAGAGTGGAGATTTTATTCAGCTTTTAGAAGAAGATGCTGAGGGACAATGGTAATATTTTATTCTTCTTATTATAATGACATTCTGATTTTCTGTATTATTATTTGATTATGGCTCACACATTTCAAAGTGGTCTCCCAGGAGCATAGATCGTCCTTTTACATCATTCCCACTTCTGTAGTGATGTAGGGTCTCAATCATGTGATTCTCTGCAAATACTGTCATCGTAAATAAACTCCTCTATCTCATCTATCTCATTTATCTCATCCCTTTGAGATAGCAAGTAGGCAACCCTAAAGTCCAACTAACTGATCCAGCAGCTAAAGCTGGCTACATGCTATTTGATTATCTGCTGATGACCAGATTATTGTGTGGTGCAGGGGTGGAACTACCATTGGTGCAAGAGGTGCAATGGCATCGAGGCCCATGCTGATACAAGGGCCCACAGCCATCATCACTGCACTGCCAAAGTTCTCAACCGGGTTACCTGGGATATCTTCAGGGCCAATGCATATTTTTTTGCACCTGCGCCCAAAACTCGCTAGTTCCGCCTCTGGTTCTAGTAATAATTTAAATATCGCATTCATCTACTGCATCTCACACAATCCGGAGTTTGGATAGTCATCTGTTTTTCTCCATAGGTTCCTAGGCCATTCTTGCTACAACCCCCTCTTGATTGCCACTCCGTTCATTTTCCAGTACTGCCTCTATACAACGCAACCAATATCTTTGTTGGTCGTATGTATACATCCCCAAACTTCCCATAATGTTTACAATGAGCCCCCTTGACAGCTTGTCTGAGCCGAAAAGTAACCTGCAATTAACTCTGTATGGTATAACGTTGCCACAGACCTGTCACAACAAATGAATATTGTATATCATATATTATTCACTCCAGAAATGCTTACATTATTCATTATTTTTGTCTAATTCCTCACCCTCTTCGCCAGTGACATTTTATGCCAATCAGAGGGAGGAGACACATTTAGTAGGTATGTGGAGGTATAAATAACAATTCACAAGATAAAGCTTGTTCCCTTTAAGATAACAGTTGGAAAAATTTTCATAAATAAATCAATATTCATCCTTATGCCACCTACGTTAAACATTATTTTATTAGTAATGCTGCTACTTTTATTCTTCCTTATCCTGGCTGTGGCTGAATACAGAA
The DNA here is from genome assembly GCA_011038615.1 of Limnodynastes dumerilii. NCBI lineage: Eukaryota > Metazoa > Chordata > Amphibia > Anura > Limnodynastidae > Limnodynastes > Limnodynastes dumerilii. The sequence continues at coordinate 202,700 of WWET01000720.1, forward strand.
ATAAACGTGAAAAGGAAACTGCACCGACTCCATATCTGTGTTTTTACACATCAGGACATAATAAACAGTCACTAAGTAGTCAGCAGAGTCCCCATTATGGTAAATCGGATCATTATTATTACCTTCAAGATATACATTTTATGGTTTATAGCAAATTCCCAACCAAAAAGCAGATGCTAGGAATAATAATAATGGGACTATGGGAGAAATTTAGGCAAATGCTGTTGTGCCCGAATTAGGAAAATTATTATAATGAAATATAAGCATTACACGGGGAGGTACACTCATGGGTGGAGCTTTAACACTACCATTCCCCACAGCAAGTATTGGTAGGGGCCTAGTCATGCAGCTCTGTGCCCTGTCCTCTACATCCTGGTACTTCCCCAAATAACAAACATGTGCAGAGAAGGCCCTGACTATGCTAGAGTTTGGAGGTAGTGGGACCATTGTGAGGGGTCATTTGACTTAATTTGAATAAACATTGACAGTATGGCAGGAGTTATGATTATATTTTGCACATTTGTTGAGGACATCTAGTGATATCCTGATCTATAAAAACACAAATGTGATTTTTTTTTTTTTATAATGAATGCTAATAATACAAATATACAATAAACATCCAATTACACTTTGGGCCAGATTTACTAAGCTGCAGGTTTGGAAAAGTGGAGATGTTGCCCATAGCAACCAATCAGATTCTAGATGTCATTTAACTATTGCATACTAAAAAAAAGTCACCTAGAATCTGATTGGTTGCTATGGGCAACATCTCCACTCTTCCGAACCAGCAGCTTAGTAAATCTGGCCCCCTTATCTTTGTTGCTTTTGCAGATGTGATCCCTTCAGCCCTTTCTAATGTGACCCTTCTTTCGCTTTTCCCTGCTAGTTGTCTGGCCCTTCTCCTGCCTGTTCCCTGCAAATGACCTGACCCTCATCCTGCCTGTACCAGGCTTATTATCTGGTCTGCCTTTTCCCAGTTAGAAGTTTGGCCCTCCTCCTGCCTGTTACCAGTTCATTGTTTGGCCCTCCTCCTGCCTGTTACCAGCTAAATGTTTGGTCCTTCTCCTGCCTGTTCTCAACTAACTATGTGTACCCCTATTGCTTGTTACAGATGTCTAGCCTTCTAACTGCCTTTTCCCAGTGGGATGATGGCTCTTTTCTTCTCACCTGTTCTCAGCTATTTGTAAGGTCCTCCTCCTGCCTTTTCCCAGTTAATTCCTAGTTAGATTTCTTTTTTTATTGTTTGACCTGAGTGTAAATATATTTTATCACCTGATGCCATTCAAGGGTTATATACATGTTTCAGTCCCTGGTTATATACAGTTCTCAGTGGCTATTTTTAATGTTTAGAATGCTCAGAGTGGGTTGAAATGGTTGCTTGGGTCTAATCAGTGTCACATTATGATGCTGTAGTTTGTGTTTGTATCATAACAGGTTGGTGAAGAATTTAAACAGAAAAAAGGAAGGCTGGATTCATGGAAACAACTTACAAATTATCATTGGTGAATGTAGGATCCGGGCATCCAAAATAACAGGTAACATATAGGAGTGTGGAAGATATTTTCTCACCAACAGCCAGGACCAGATATTTAAGATTTGGGTCTGTGTCGCCATCTGCTGTCCAAAGGTTACACTGCAACACTAATAATTTAACATGCAAGTCACTGTGGAGTATTTTAAAGTAAGTATTTATCTTGCAGTCTATGGACCGGATCCAGATCCCCGCATTGTTTTCTGTCCGTGTGGGGATCTGAGGTCTGCACGGAAAAGGGAAGTGAACTTTCCCTGTCACTCTCCTCTTTCGTGCGGATTTGAGAGCAGATAAGTTGCTGTACGACTTCTGGCCTTAAACCAAGCCCACACTGATTTAAATGCTCCCTGCCCAGCTTGCGTGCTTTTGAAGGAAAAAGGGAAATACCTGTCCCATCAAATGGATCTTCTATCATACAGAGCTGAGTTCCGTACGATAGAAGATCTGCTTGTAATTTCCCTACCTACAACCGACTTAAGCACTTTTCATGCGTAAGTCAGATTACTTCTGGCTTTAATGTATTCCGTTAATGTTCTTACTAACTATAAAAAGAAGCTGATTACCGCCATCTTCCACCTGCTTCTAATAACCTCGGACCGGATCCAGACCTCAACTTCTGCTCTGTTCGGAGCGCACCAGTAGAAGCTACACAATGCTGTATTGTATATTGTGTATATGATGCCCATGCTGCATCCACACTCTAGTGCAGGTGAGAGTAGACCACTCCCCTTTCTATGCACTGAGCTGTGATTGGTGGACCCTGTCTTAAAACTTCTGAGCCGTCCTCACGTGAAGTAGGGACAGCTTGAACGTCAGGATAGGGTGTAAGTGCTTAAACACGCCCTTACTATAAAATTTAAATATCCCCAACCCACCTTGCATAACGGCCACACCCGGCCTTGTCCTGCCCTGCTGTCAGAAAGACTTCTAGTACAGATATGGATTCTTGTGTTCCAGAATACTGAAACTATTGTCTGATGGGGCCCACGATACTCCCCTTTGCTCTGCAGGTCAATGTGCAGGGAACATATATATATATAAACAGATATATAAATAAAAATAAATCAAATTATAACCACGATTTCAAGTATACAATGCAGTGTACTACCCCGCTCTTGCGTCATGTATATGGACACATAGCTGCTTCGTGTCTGTACCCTACATGCAGCACTTTTATAGCCATTCAGAGATTCCACAACGAGTGCCTTTGAACTGCACGCACTCAGCTCATGAGTTGCACCCTCATGTATGGTACGCTGATTTACATGTGTCTATGAATCAGCGCCACTGACTCTTATAATCCCAACCTTGAGGAAAATATATCCTGCACCCATTATAGATGTTCAACATTAAATGTAAATTGTATGTGTGTCGTGTGCTGTGTTTATTGCAAAATATTCACAACTCTGTACGAGGCCCTGAGTCTGCTTAGATTATACCTGTTTAATGCACTGATTCAGAATAGCCATGTCTTTACTATTGATTCTGCTCATAATTGGCTACAATAACTACAGGTGACAAGTAAAAAAAAAAAAAAAAACCTCTAATACTCCTTTTTCGTGTGCATTCCTCTACATCAAGGCTAAAGTCAATAAGTGTAATCAAAAAGGCTTTATATATATATAAACAGATATATAAATAAAAATAAATCAAATTATAACCACGATTTCAAGTATACAATGCAGTGTACTACCCTGCGCTTGCGTAATGTATATGGACACATAGCTGCTTCGTGTCTGTACCCTATATGCCGCACTTTCATAGCCATACAGAGATTCCACAACGAGTGCCTTTGGACTGCACGCACTCAGCTCATGAGTTGCACCCTCGTGTATGGTACGCTGATTTACATGTGTCTATGGATCAGCGCCACTGACTCTTATAATCCCAGCCTTGAGGAAAATATATCCTGCACCCATTATAGATGTTCATCATTACATGGAAATTTTATGTGTGTCGTGTGCTGTTTTCATTGAAAAATATTAACAACTTTGTACGAGGCCCTGAGTCTGCATAGATTATACCTGTTTAATACACTGATTCAGAATAGCCATGTCTTTACTATTGATTCTGCTCATAATTAGCTACAATAACTACAGGTGACAAGTAAAAAAAACCTCTAATACTCCTTTTGCATGTGCATTCCTCAACATCAAGGCTAAAGTCAATAAGTGTAATCAAACAGGCTTTTACATACTTACAGTATCAGTTTTCTGTTTACATACTGATGTGTGATCAGTGAATAACCTTTATTGAAACCAGTCACATTGATTAAACTTTAACTGCAGAACCTCACATTGAAACCAGCACTTACACACAACTGTGTTTGTTCATTCAAACTAATATTCTTCAAGTAGTACATATGCTCTATACAAGGGATGCTAATCCCTGGCTATGTAAACTGGTGTTTTGTCATCTTTGTGAACGACTTGAAAATACATGGCCACAGGTGATCTATACTTTCCTGATGTTGGTGGAACATCCAATTTCACAGGCCACAAAAGGGACAGGCCTTAAGATGGCCATGCACTATACAATGTCCTCGGCTTGCAACAAACAGTAACACTCCAATGGCCGAGGACATCCTAAATGACTACACACTAGGCGATAAGCTGATGCACCTATCCTAATAGGATCAGCATAGTGGCAGAGGGATTATCTTACCATATGGAGGCAACCGATGTTCCAACAAATAAGTTCATGCCAAATATTTTATTACATCTGGGTCAATCAACTGATCACTAATTATTTCGTAGTGTGCAGCCAGTAGTCAGTCTGTTTTGTTTTTATTGCTTGTTTAGGACCAGGGTTTGGGAAGGTCAGGGTACGTTTACTTTGTCCCAGCTTACATAGTTTGTAATTGAAGTAGTGGTTCTGATCATTGTTTTATTGTTATTTGCTTCATATCTTCCTCCCTCATAATGCTCAGAGTTATGTAAAAATCCAATACCAACAGATAAATGTTTACTATTTGCAGTGTATTTATCTTTTCCTGAGAGAGGTGTCCTCTTTGTTTCTATGGGAAATGTGTCTCAGGTAGTTTAAGCAAAGGTGGGAACTTAGCTCTTTTCTACTATGCAGGAAACATAATGGACATGTCAGGTTCGCGATAATCATTAAAAGCAATGCGCTTACCATCCCTGGTGTTCCTTGGGGGGGCTTCTCCCTTAGCCTTTCCTTGGTGCATCAATCGGGCACCATGCATGGTCAGGATTTAAGCGGCATCATTTGCCGGAGATGAAGCCCACTTAAGACTGATGGAGAGGTAAGTCTTAGTACATTTCAGAATTGGTATGAAATAAAACAATATAACAAGAATTAGCTCAGGAGAAGTCTATTTCTTTTATATAATTAGACCTCTCAGTATCTGCTGCAAGAAACACTCTTGATTAGTTTGCAGAAAAGAAAAAGGACCAGATTTGCTAATGAACAAATATTAATCAGAATTTTCTAGTTGAACTTGTTGAGTCTGAACTATAATTCAGTGCAGTCTGTGATGAAACACTACATTATTGTCATCTCCCCATTCCTTTTCTAGATTCTGCCCTGTGTAACACCAGGAAGCTAAGTTCTCCTTAGAAGGATTGGTGGGTACAGTAACAACTGTTCCTGGATGCAGAGACACAGTTACCTATTACCATCACCATTTATGTGCATCAGATACATTTTTCCACATTGACAAAGGACAATTTTAATGAGCTCATTTTGTAAGACCGTTATTGTACATTGGAACGATCCATTTTTACCATGCATCATAGTACCATAACTTTATTTTTCACCTAATGGCTAATGAAATGTTTTTAACTAAATGTAAATATACTTGCTGACATTTGTAGACAATTCATTCCAAGCTCAACATGTGTTTTACAGTTTTTCGTGTAAAACCCTTGCACTTGAATCGCCGTGACTGTATGTGTGTTAACGAGGAAGAGGGACCGCTAGACCTTGCCCTTCTCCTGTAATGTGACTCATTGCAATAAAAGTCTTCATCATTCCTTACTTTAAAGTATAAACATTTTAGTTATTGTTTCTGTTAAAGCTATTACTTAAATGTACAGGTCTGGAATCAGAAATCCAGTTTTCTTTTCAGCATTGATGCACAAGAATGCGCATCTATGCTACCTGATCTGAGTACATCGCAACCCCATCCAGACTTAAGACGAATGACAATTCCGTAACCTTCTGACAGAGGATCTGGATTGAGTTTGCAAGTAGACATCACTCTTCGTGCAGTGTACGGTGTAAGTGTTACTCTTGATGATTACCAATTCAGACTTCTGTACTTGCGGGATTTTCTGTGAGCTGGAGTTGTAAAATTCAAGGTAGACGCTTGCTGTGATAGGATCGTCAGTGTAAGAAGGAGTGGTTCAATTGTGAATACACTGGTGTCTGGATCAAATCACAGGAAATTGAATTTCTGAATCTGACCCATCGTTGTTATATTAATATAAACAGGCATGTCTTGTCATAGAGAATTAAGAGTAAACCAGTGTTAATATATTTATTTTTATATGCTGTATAAAATGAAATATTGAATTTTGTACTTTATTTCATTAAAATGTATCAGAATTTATTCTCCAGTATACATATCGCATATCATCAGAACTAAAGTCAATTGTTGGACTCAACACAGTAAAATCCTAAATCATATTAAATGCCATTTTTAAGGAAGGTAATACCACATACCCCAGGTATTCTCTGCACAGTTAGGTGATTTCTGATATCACATGAACCTAACTTTTCTGTGCCGAAACACCTGTTGTTTATATATTTATAGAATGTATTCTGATGCTTGCATGATCTAATGCTTTGCACACACTGGGGTTTTTTCAACAGATAATCTTTCCAATAACACAATCAAAAGATCATTTCACCAGATATCTTACCAGTGTGTACTGTCCAAAGATGCTCAAAAATCTTTTGTTCTTATCTTCTGATTAGATCTTTTGGAGTTCCTAATATGGAAGATATAAACTGGAAAGATATCTTTTGCTTTTTGCAAGTGTGTATTGTGTCTATTAGGAGATCTTTGGACAGTACACAGTACACTTAAGTGTCCAGAACTCCGTAAGAAAGAGGGTAGTGACAGGGACATGTAGTCCCCCCCTCCTCCGTGCTTACTTTGAGATCACCGTGTGGACGGAAGTCCCATCTGAGATCTGAATCAGGGCTGTAGTGCCTGGTTTCACGCAAACGAAGCCCAATGCACAAATAACCTATCCACTTGGGTGAAGCTACAGTAGGAAACCTCCCTCATGGGTGTGGTGTGTTATCATAAAAGGAACTAAGTACCATCTATCTAAAAGAGAACAATTTCTACATCAGTAGACCTAAAATGTAAAGAATGCTTCTGTTTCCCAAAGCAAACTTCCGGAAAACATACCAGAGCAGTATCAAATGTTACAGTTACTCTAAGTGCCCTCAACTGTAGGACAAGAAAGGTGAAAGTATCAAAAATTAAAGGTGCCCTCCACCAAGACTGAACCAAGGAGAACCACCTGCCAGCATTCTAGGTCACTCCTCTTCAGAATGCCACATTATAATTTCTGTCGGACAACAAGATTCAAACAAGACCACCATATTTCTTCATCAAGACAATTCAAGAACATCCTAAGGGACTTGTCTTGGTACCAGTAGAAATATGGGGAAATAAATGATAAATTGAGGATACTTGCATAAAAATAAAATGTAATAGGACCTGTGAGAGTGTGAGAAAGACAAGGATTATATTTATATGGAATATTTTGAGTGTAATCCTTCAAATTAGAGAAAAATCCCAAACAAATCATATTATAGAAAACCAGTATCTATAAGGTTGATTTAAATCAAAATTGGATCATGACTCTTAATTATGCATGAAAATTGACATTTAGCTTTTGATGCCCCTATGCAACCAATTTGATCAATGTGTACTGTAGACAGAGTGCTCTTTATTAGTACAAGTTACTCCTAGCAGCCTTGGGAATATCCATAATATGGTGATGGTGATTGAGTCATGTAGCCTAGCTTTAAGTTAAAGCTATGGCTTATAATAAGGCCACTTAACAGCAGACATTTATAACATAAATATATATATAATTTTCTGCAAGGCTGAGGAGCACCTATTACATACAATCCAGGAACCAACATAAAATATGGTTCTATACAAATCTTAATCACTTCACTGCTACACCATATGGTAAATCATTATAAAAACCGTGAAGCACTGCTTTCACATCACCACCAAAAATCCAGGTTATTGGAGGAGCAAGGTCCAACAACCTGGGTTGAGGTGTGGTGTAAAAGGTCCTGGGGTCCTCTTCCTGGGTCTAATGACCCGGGAATTGAACCTGGGAGAAGAGAAGGGTTTTTTACAGACCTAACCTAGGTAGAGGTGCAGTGTGAAAGGTGCAACCCTGGTTTTTCAACCTGAATCACACACAAAAAAACCTGATTGGAGGGATTTGTTTACTCTTGCAGAGCTGCATCGATTTTTTTTTTCTGTTATATTTTTAATTCTCCCCAAATCCTACTTCTCTACATCTTCATATTGTATGAATTTCTGCTACCACTGCCCTCATTTCTTTTATAGATACAGAACCATCATCTTAAATATTATGGGAAAGAACATTTCACATCTAGGATTAGCTGTTTACATAGCGACTCTATAACTTTGCACAGTGACTTTATCTCCTCTTAGTGCTTTCCAGAGTGGAGGAAATGTAATTGTTACAATTATTGTTTATAAAATACTTATAGTGGAATCTTTAACATACCTTTCACACAGTGTGAACCAGGAAAATGCATTTTGGGGAAAAAAAAGGAAGGCTCCACCCCAAAAACAAAACAAAACAAACTTCTTAGGAATATTGCCCCCATACTACCTGATCAGAAAACAGATCTACTGAAAGCTTCATCAGAAGGACTGAATTACATAGGAACATAGAATGTAAAAGCAGATAAGGCCCATCCGGTCTGTGCTATTAAAAAAAAATACCAAATCCCATGATGACCCTAGACCCTATTTAACCCTTAATCTCTTTTAAGATTTAGTATATACCAATATTTATTCAAAGAATGTTTAAATTGTTCTATTTTATTAGCCTCTAGCACATCAGATAGGAGGTTCCATCTATCAACTATCCTTTTAGTGAATCCAATATTCCACACATTTCCTCTAACCCTACCACCATCTAGTTTATACTCATGTCCTCATGTTCTATTACACCTCTTCTTTTGAAAAATGCCCCCCTCACCTTGATATATGTGAAAACTGCTATCTTATCTGCCCTAGCCCTTCTCTGCTCCAAGTTATACATGTTTGGTTGATCTAGCCTTTCTTCATATGTTTTGTGACCTATTTCAAGTTATAACAAGTCAAAGTAAAGGCATTCCCTCTCTGCATACACATCCAGACTTCAGGATGCAGTTTATAGGCATGAAAGGCTCAATTTCACCACTGTAATGCGGCTGACTTGCAGCTGTATCAGTTCGAAATAATTCACATTCTGATTTTTACTATTGGGAGCAGGTAATTATAGGGAGTTTTGCCAAAGTTCCCATTTCCAATAGTGAAATGTTTTCTCCCCGACACGGGTTAGAGTGGGCAATGAGTACAGGCTTATAGAAAGGGAAGGTTAAGGCTAAGCTGCAGGACATGGAGGGTTAGGGTTAGGTTGCGCCAGATGGAGGGTTAGGGTTAGGTTTCAGCAGATGGAGGGTTAAGGTTAGGCTAATAAAAAGGGAAGGTTGGGGTTAGGCTGCAGGAGGTGGAAGGTTAAGGTTAGTCTAATAGAACAGAAAAGTTTGGGTGAGGGTTAGGGAAAAATCTTATCTGACACCATTGGAGAAATTTGGTATTCCCTTGTTGTGAGATCCACACTGTCAAAAAATAGACAGTTTGTACAGGGGACCACTTCCGACTTCTCTACTTCCCGGAATTGCCCGGTGCTTGAATTGGAGAAGTACGTTCTGCCAGAGTGAGTGTTAACAATGCAAGGATGCATTGGATGCAAGTATCCTACATGGGGAAATAACACACACATTCTAGGTACAGAAGCATAATCTGCTGTGTGTATATTATTGTATTTACTAATAGTAGTCTGGAACTACCATATTTAACACCATTTTTCAAGTAATAATAATTGTACTGTCATGGCTGTGATATAAACTGCCAATAATTTGTTATTAAAAAGGGATTTATTAATACAAAAACCTTTTTGGTACATTTCAGCATCTTAGTTGTTAATTTTAGTACACATGATTTCAACAGCATTACAATGATATTTAGGACATTTATGGACTGGATCCAGAGTTTGAAGATCAGAAGAAAAAAGGACATTTATACCTGGGCAAAATGATGTTGAATTTTTAGAAGGATTCAGATTCTTTTTATTTTTTTTGCCAGATTTACTTTACCAGTAATGATAGTAATAATCACATTCTTTCCATGTACATATAGAGTACATTTATTTGACCAAAAGATTTAGATTAGCCATTTTAAGGTCTTGCTTAAAAAAGTTTACTCAGAAATTTCTACAAAAATTAAATCATTTTTCTTTTAATTATTTTGAAAGTGCCAACATAATGTAGAATAGAAAATGGAAAATGCTAAAAGTATCATAGAAATCTGAAGCTTAAGTTAAATCTTAATAGATCGTTTTCATCCATCTCTGCAGAGTAGTCATTTTTAGAGAGAAGTAGGGTTGTTCTCTTTCCTTGTAAAAGAGTTTGTGGTATATACAGCCAATGGATAAACAGTTTCAATATTTAGCTTGCAGATTTTTGACCAATCAGTGTCTTGCCTAGATTCATGACTTCTATGCAAGTTACTCATACCTAACACAAGGGCTTTTCCCATTATACATTGGAATCACCTAAAAATCAGGGCATAAAGCTTCATCTTCAGATCTATTATCTAAGATAACTCATTGGCAAAAGTAGCTCCAAGTGACAAGCTTGGTTTTTATCATATAAGTGTATTATCAGAATTTAATTAAAAACGCCTTATAACACTTAATATCCAGTCAACGAATCTAGAAAGTCTGGTGTATACTCCATATTTACCTTTCTGTGCACATTTCTCTCCCCAACTTGTAATTCCAGTCAGAAACCAAATATCTTTAAATTTGGATGCATGAGGTCCTCCACTATCACCCAGACATGAGTCCATCCTCTGGTCAGAATATCCCGCACAGAACATGAATCCAGTCACTTGATTTTTGCTTGATGTTTTGCAAATGGAGCGCTCAATATATGGCACAGCTAACTTCTGAAGTACTGCACTTCTTACTCCTTGGTATGTGATTTGTCCCCAGCCTGTCACCCAGCTATATGATGAATCCAACATCAGCTTGTCCGTGAAATTTTTGTTTCCAATGCAGATAGGTCTTGCATAGTCATTTAGTACAATTGGTGTTTCTAGCTTAAGAAGAGCTATGTCATAATTGTATTTACTTATGTTGGAGTTGTACAATGGGTATAGGATTAATTTTGACACATTCAGATATTGTTCAGTCCTGTCCTTATGTTGAGTGTTGTGGTCACCTGTTGAACATAAAATATTCATTAATTAACAGTCAAGTTTAGACATCTATCATTATAAGGTCTTTGCAATGTTTAGGTGCCTTGATTTCTTCTTCAGAGTAAACCAGTACACTGTAGTAGAAAATTAGCTTAACTGACCTTTATTTGGTGGCTGTCAACGGTCACTGAACAAATCTCAGGTAAATGACTGTTCTGTTTTATAAATGTGCAATATATATAGCATGGAGGAAAGAAGAGGGCGCTTCATGGTGCAGTACGAAAGATTTATTTCATTCACAAAAAAAACAGTACACACGTACCAAAAATAGTGGAATCAACGGGAATTGATTCAAATAGGTATATAAAAAGCACTCAGTGTCAGGCAACTACATAGGTATGTGAGCCATTCAGTGTCCCAAACAGACAGCACACAAACACTTGATTCACCACACGTGGTTGCTTGGAAGTTTTGGTCTCAGAAACCAGAGGTAAGGTCTGCCTCTACGCGTTTCATCGAAGACGACTTCATCAGGAGGTGTGTCCTTAGACACAGCTCTTTGAATAAGAATCAAAATTAAAACAAACAAACAAACCACCTTTTAATAAAGGAAAAATGTGGACGAAAGTCACTACTAAAAAACATACTTCTACTAATACTAAGATAAAAATTCCTGTCGATACTTCTAATGTTCCACTTTCTAATCATTTTGAGGTACTTTATAGTCCTTCTAACGATGTAAATTTCTCATTACCCAGCACTTCTGCTAATAGTAATTTCCATTCATCTCATTTTTTAGATCAGGGTCAGAATTCCCCAGCGCCTCCACCCAAAGTTCAATCCCTATTATAATTCTCCTCTATGAATACAAATTACAAAAAAAGGCAACTAGAAGGGGTAAACAAGGTTCTAAAACCTCCCATAAAAAAGAAAACCGTATAATAGAGCAAGGTATTTTCAATTTATCTTCTATGTTTTTGGGTAACTCAGAAATTAGACTTTTGCAAAAAGGCTTTCATTTGCCCCGACGTGCACCTAGCAAGTTCGCACTAACGATTAACTTGTTCAAGGTTTCTCTTAACCTGACCTTGAAACGCCACTTTATTAAATTGAATTCTAAACAGAATTCTAGTATTAAATCAAACTCTTTAACTGTCAATTTACCTTCTTCTAATTCTGGATTAAAGCCATAATCAAAATTTTATCCGATTGAGTCTAAAGGCCCATTTATTGAACTTTTCACTGAGAGTTTGATTTATTAGACTATTCAGTCCCAAAAATTGGTGGAAATGTAACAATTCAAGAAAAAGGTGCCTTGAAAAAATTGATAGACAACAAAAATGTTGTAATTAGACAGGCAGTTAAGGGTGGGGGTGTTGCTATTCTGGACAGAAATAATTATGTGTCTGGATCTCTACGCCTTTTGAATGATACCCACTTTTATTCAGTTTTAAATTCTGATCCCATCTCTGATTTTGTTTCAGAGTTGGAAATCTTGTCAAATAGGGGCTTAGAAACCCGTTGTATTGTTTAACAGGAATTTGATTATCTTTTTAATAAATTTCCCCTCCTCGCCACATTCTATCATCTTCTGAAACTCCATAAGGACCGACTCAATCCCCCAGGCAGACCTAATGTCTCGGGGATTGGGTCACTTCGAGGGTTTCGGAGTTTGTTGATTTTTATATAAAAAATTATGTTACCCAACTTGAGTCTTACCTTAAAGATTTGACTCAGGTTTTGGGGCTTGTTTCGGAATTGGAATGGGACCCCTCATTTAAATGGTGCTCCATTGACGTGGAGGCCTTATACACCTCTATTCCTCATAATCGGGGAATAGGGTTGTTAAGAGGAGTCCTAGAGAGGGATGTCACACTTTCTCCTGATATGGTCAACTTTCTTATTCTCTGCACAAAATTTGTTTTGGAAAAAAAACTATTAGTTAATTTACCTACAGATACAGGGTACTGCCATGGGCACAGTTTTCGCTCCCAGTTTTACGAATTTATATCTGGGCGAATGGGAGCGAAACTGTGTCTATGGCCACCCGTTTAATGTATATATTAAATTATATCGACGGTATATTGACGATGTGCTGCTCATTTGGAGTGGCACTGAGTCTTAGTTTTATTCTTTTGTTACTGATTTTAATTCTAATGAGTATGGCCATCGGTTTACCTCCAAGTTTGAAGGGAGACAAATAGAATTTCTGAATTTGGTTCTTACAGTTCCTGAGGTGACTAGCTCAGATACGGTATCTACTCACACTTTTTTTTAAAGAAGTTGATAGCAACAGCTATCTTGAGTATTGTAGCTGTCACTATCACAAATGGAGGGATAATATCCCATATTCGCAGTTCCTCCGTTTACGGAACTATTTGTCAGTTGACAAAATTTATAGAACAATCTGCTATCTATAAGCGGAGATTTCAAGAGTAATATTATCCATTGCCCTTGATTGAACAAAGTTATTTGAAAGCTTTACAGTTAGATATATCATCTTTACTTGTTTACAGACAAAAATCCAGTGATTCACAAGGCCCCTCATCCTCTATTGCTAATAAGAAAGTTGACTGTGCCTTTATTACCAATTTTAGTAGGGGGGAGGTTAAAAATATAATTAAAAAGCAATTGGTCTGTGCTTCAACTTGACCTATTCTATCTGCCCATCTTCCACCTAAACCTATTGTTAAATATCGCAGAGCAAAAACTCTAAAATCAATGTTAGCACCTAGCCTACTCCCTATGGAACCAGCACAGACCACCACCCACTGTCTCTCTAATTTAACAGGTTGCTTCCCCTGTAGAGGCTGTAAAATTTTTAAATTTATTTTGAAAGAAAAGATTTTTTACTCATCTGATGGTAAACAGAAATTTCATATTAAACATCTGCTTAACTGTAACTCTACTTACTATGTTGCAGTGTAAATGTAGCCTATCCTATATAGGTAAGATCAAGCGCCCTCTTAAGATCAGGGCGCTTGAACATTACAGAAATATCGTAAATGGTAACCTCACACATAGGGCCTGATCCAGAGCTACGAAATTGGCCGATTTCGAGCGAGCGTACGACCGTTTTTTGCGTATTTTCATACGAAAATTCGCACTGCGCATGCTCAGTATGACAGCTTCCGGTTGGCTGGACGACATGACCGTATAGCGGTCATATTGTGAGCGAAATGTTCGCTCGAGGGGCATGCGTTCAGTACGACGGTCGCCTTGGCGCTCGTTTTACTACACGGAGGCGGGGATAGCCATTTAAATTGTACAGTATGGGCGTGCTAAGCCCGTACGTTTTGCGTATTATGTGCGAAAATTCGTACGGCCGACGGGAGTACC
>WWET01000720.1:217119-232899 GCA_011038615.1 Limnodynastes dumerilii
ATGTTTATACGCACGGGCGAACGTACGCATTCGCCCGTCGGACGGCACCGTCGTAGCTCTGGATCAGGCCCATAGTGTGTCACGACATTTCAAGCTGTTCCATTCTGGAAGTGCTGAAGGGTTTTCTTCTGCTGGATAGATGGGGAGGTGATAGGTTAAAAATTCTGTCCCAATGGGAGGGTTATTGGATATCTACCCTTAATACTTTAAGCCCTAGGGGGTTAAAAGAAGGTTTAAGTTGGCCCCATTTTTATAATATATATTTCTTTAATTTGAGATTTTTTAGTCTTGGGTTATTCCTGTTGTATTTGTTTTTTTAAATAATAATAATAATAATAATTTATGTATAATATTTTATATTTATTTTATTTTTCTACCATATTTATTTATTTCATCTTCTCTCGATTCTTTGTTCCATTACTTGTATTCAGTTCCAGTCTTATCCATTAATGCTGGGTGTTAATTTAGTCTGCTATTGTATTTATTTTATATTTATTCTTATAGATCCTGTATTTATTAATTGGGGTATGACGCTGTTTGAGGTTTATGTGTGTCATGTGTATACCTGTTATGCTATTGCTAATTGGTTCACCCCCAGCTGATCGTGTATTTAAATCCGAGAGGCTAGTTTAAGGACACACCTCCTGATGAAGTTGTCTTCGACGAAACGCATAGAGGCGGACCTTACCTCTGGTTTCTGAGACCGAACCTTCCAAGCAACCACGTGTGGTAAATCAAGTGTTTGTGTTCTGTCTGTTTGGGACGCTGAACAGCTCGCATACCTACATAGTTGTCTGACTTTGAGTGCTTTTAATATACCTATTTGAATCAATTCACGTTGATTCTACTATTTTTGGTACGTGTGTACTGTTTTGTTTGTGAATTAAATAAATCTTTCGTACTGTACCATGAAGCGCCCTCTTCTTTCCTCCATGCTCTAGATTCTACTTCCTTGCTTGAAACGGCTTGTGTGAAGGGGAGCTGCGGCAGCTATCGTTGCAGTCTGGTGCGAATAAATTGGATCTCCTGCATTACTTTTTGAATGTTGGATCTGAACTGTTGGACCGAATAAATAAGTTGCAAATCTACGAGTGCCTCTTTGCCTACTCTTGTTTGTGTGTGTGTGTATGTATGTATGTATGTATATATATGTATATGTGTATATATGTATGTATATATGTATATATGTATATATATATGTATATATATATGTATATATATATGTATGTATATATGTATATCTAATAAGTTACAATGAAAATATGAACAAACATTTCTTCTAAAATCTATTTTTATAAATGTGGCACTGACTAAGATTTGAGATATTCATTTAGACAAGGTCACACAATAGCAGCTATTTTCTTATTAAGCAAATTCCGCTCTAGCCTCACTAGTGTGTCACTGTGACATGTAAATTCTTCTGTCCTTTCTCTGGAACATTAGAAAGTTTATTACAAAATTAAAATGCAGAGAAAAAAAATCATCAACATGACACATCCATTAGTTACAAGGAAACAAGACCTTACCTGCAACTACGCTGAATTGCTTCACTAGAAGAAAACAGTGAGCAGCTGTAACAATCCACCTTTCATTGACAATGGATCCACCGCAGAAGCTCTCTCCTTTCTTATCAATCAAGTTAACCTAAAAATGCAGAAGGGATATGCATTAGAGGGGATACAGGGTATGAGTAGTCACAGATGTTCTGGAGTTATCTAAAGAGAGCCGTTTTGATCATCTAGCGTCTTTAGCGCAATTTACAGCGGTATGCTAGTCGGAAGTTAGCAGTTTGAAAAACACTTTGCTGTCAAGCTAAGCATTTGTGTTTACCATTCACAGTGTAAAAGATGGCAATGTATTTTTTCAGAAAGCTTTAAGGTATTCTCTGCAAAGTCACTGAAAAATGCAGCACCCCTGGTAACTTGCGCCCCCTTCGTATGGTGCAGGAGCATGATCATGATCGCCATGCCACACATGCACAGAATGGGCACCGCAACACTGGAAAACACTCGGGGCTGCATTAAGCCTGTTCTGCAGCCACCCAGTCTCAGATCCAGGGATGGCCATGGTCACCGTCTCTCCCCCAGATGTTACCCATGCCAATTATTACCACCTGGAGGTATTAGAACAGCTACAGTAGAAAGAGATTAGTAGAACTGTCACACCTTACATTTTTCATATATATGTTAGTGTCCTAACTCAAGCTTGTGGTTGCTCGAACCAATTTATTAATAAACAGGTGCAAGAGAGGCAGGGGTAATGTACACAGAAACATTGGAACAATGCCCTGGCACAATGTTTATTAATCAGTAGTTCATCTGCCATTCTCTCTGTTAAGTAAAATGCAGAAATATTAGTTACACACACACCCTATCTATCTATCTATCTATCTATCTATCTATCTATGAGATAATGCTTCTGCTAATTCTAAGGTTTTTCTGCTGAAGTGGTCCTAACGCAAAACAATGTGAATCCCAATGTTGAGTCATATACCATGTGTTTTTAAATTGAAAGCTAACTTAAAGCAACCTCCAGCCTATATATCTTATGTATCTTTATTTGCAAAACAAAAGATGGACAGAAAAACATAATCGAGGGTTGATGAAAGGTAAGTTCTACTTGGTTAATCTCACAGTTCTGGTAGCCTCAAACAAAGCAATGAACACTTGCAGATGTTGTGCTGGAGAAATCATAGGTATTATGCCTTTATAGGTTTATTCTTTACTTGCTGGGGTGGGTGGGGGGAAGATGCACTTGCAATACCCTATAAATAACCCAGAGAACTGATAGGGAATTATTATTTATTCTGGTTCATTTAAAGTAGCATGAATGTTCAGTGCAGGATCTAAGTATAAATTGAATAGGCTGCAGCCTAGGGATTCCCACTAGGAATAAATAACTGTTATCACTCTGCAGCTTTCTATATATATCATTACAGGGTGAAACACACCATTGCCCCATACATTGTAAGTGACTCACTGCAGAATATGGCCTGTAAAGAGCTGCATAGAGTTGCCAGTCCGGCCAGCCCTATTTTGAACATGATACAGCTGCCAGCTGAATGGAGGGTTAGGATTAGGGCTGAAAAAAGGGAAGGTTAGGATGTAGGAAACGGTTAGGGAAGGGTTGAGGGTGGAGTTAGCTAAAAAAAACTTACCTTTTGGTGGATGATGTATTTGCAAACCACATCCAAACTGGACAAGGACTGACGGACTAGATAAAGTAGAGAACAGGGCTGACAGACGAGATAAGGACACTGGATCCAGATACAAAGGGGTTCACAGGGAAACACACACAGAATGCAGGATAATAAATACTTAGATGACTGATGCAAGATAACAGGTTCCTGGGGACTGTGTAATGGAATCTAGGCAAATATAAAGGTACAAGATAATGAGGTCCGGATAGGTATACAGACATAGGGTAATGGGATCCAGGCAGGTATATAGGTACATGGTAATGGGGTCCAGATAGGTATACAGGTACAGGGTAATGGGATCCAGGCACGTATACAGGTACATGGTAATGGGGTCTAGATAAGTATACAGAGACAAGGTAATGGGGTCCAGATAAGTATACAGAGACAAGGTAACAGGGTCCAGATAAGTATACAGAGACAAGGTAACAGGGTCCAGGTAAGTATACTGGTACAAGGTAACCAGATACCAGGGAAGCAGACATACATAGACA
Organism: Limnodynastes dumerilii; assembly: GCA_011038615.1. Lineage (NCBI taxonomy): Eukaryota > Metazoa > Chordata > Amphibia > Anura > Limnodynastidae > Limnodynastes > Limnodynastes dumerilii. Next base: position 220,810 of record WWET01000720.1, read on the forward strand.
ACAGCAGACAGACAAGACTGAGGCAGGACAAAAACAAACATTTTCAGAAAGCAGGGCTAAAAAGAAAGGTAGGGAACAAGGAGGTCAGATATAACAAGACAAGACAAGGCAATTGTACAATAGCAAAAACAATAACAGATACAGACTGGAGCAGAATATTGCAAAAAGGACCAGAACAGAAAATATCACCAGCCAGGGAGAATTCTCCCTGCTGGATATTTAAACACTGAGCAGCCAATCGAAGCTGGAGAGACTGAGTCCTGGCTTTTAGGCACAACTGAGGCCATGCAAGCACCTGGAGTCGAAGCTGGCTGTGTTGTTTACACAGCAACTTGGCTTCTTAACAACAGCCATGACTGCTGTCATGCAGCTTCCTGAAAGAGCAGCATCCTGGCTGTCAAATAACAGTCAGGATCAGCTCAAGCAGCCAGAGGAGAAAAAGTTTGAGCTGCTGTGAATATCACAGCATCATGTAACTTTAACTGCAAATGTGTACAAGCATACATATTAAACAAAAGATAACAAATATTAACAACCAATAACAACTTCACTTCTCTACTCTTTTTGGCTAGCATACTTTCAGTCTAGGGGTCCTTTATGCGACCACTGTAACTGCTTGAATCTACAGTGTGGTGTGTACATGATTTTATGACATGTACCATAACACAATATGACAAATAGCAGAAACTGTTACACACTAAATAATGTAAAATAGTATAATTATCTACAATGTAAGACAGCAGCAATAAATTTAAGAATTGGATCACTTCCCCTAAATTAATTAAGATGGAAATCCCAGTGGATAAGTATAATTTAATAACTAAATATCCCTAGGTTTATTCTTTCATTAGTCACTTCAGGCTTCATCTTAGCAAAAACATACATAGTTATAATTTCTTTAATTGACAAAGATTAGTGATGAAAAATGTTTAAGAATTACATATTTTATTATATTCAGTTACTGTATTATCTATTTCCTCAATCAGGCTTGATGCTGGAAGCAACAGTGAGAGACAAGCACACATTTATTGCTTGTATGGTTTGGTATCTAGCTTTTCAAGTCTGCAGCATGCAGGTTATAGCAGCAATCTTACACTTTGGGGGCCACCTGAGATCACTGATCCAGTCCCAGCTTTAGAAAGAAATTCTGTACATAGCCACCGCAGTGGAGACTAACATACGGAATTTCTAATTCACAATACTGCACATAGCACAGCAGGGCACCCACCCCCCTGCTCTTCTACGTGGAACTTTAACTATTTTGCATGCATCTCCATGCGGGCGGAATCATACGTAACGGCTAATCCCAGCCTTTACAGTGCGATTTAAATAACTTAGGTCACCCACTTTGCGTATCTTGTGACCCTGCCCCCACTGACTAAGCTGATTTCCACATGGAATGCAGTATCAGGTGGCTGCATTCTATTATGGAGGAATAGGTGATGTGTATGCTCGCTTCCAATTCAGAACAGCTTACGTACGTAGCGTTCATTAGTCCATGAATGGGTGCCTGGAAAGCCCTCCGAGGTGTGGCCCCACCCACTGTCCTATCACAAGGTAATATTCTTAATATAAAACAAAGTTCATACACAAATCATTTGCCGTCACAAATTCTGTTTATGGTGAATTGTATAAGCCTAAAATTATCACTAGTTGTAGTAATAGCAATAAAGGGGCTGATTCAGAGATACACTTACACCTTTTTTAGGTGGAAGTGTAAAGCTCGGCTAAACCATTTTTCAAAGTAAGGGTTGTTAATTAATGTAAAAAATTTTGCATGCAGGAAAAATACATTACTTTTACACATAGAACTAAAATACTGCATAGTTTCATGTTTATTCTATAAAATAGAGTTGAGCTAAGAAACTTCACCTCCTAATTTTATTTTGGTTTTACAATTTAAAGCTGCCTCCACTTGCAATTCAACATGGTATTGCTCAGATCTATACTTGCACCTAAAAAAAGGTGGAAATGCAACTCTGAATCAGCCCCAAAGACTAGAATATTATAGTTGGATTCCATTATATTACACAATATTCATGTTGAAACATTTTAAATGAAGAGACCTCAAATAATAGATATAATATTTAAAATACATGAAAAAAAAATATATAAAATCTTGTTCCAAGAATCTAAGACTAAACTAAGATCAATTTCTTCTGGCATATTATGAAAAATACATGAGATCTTTTTTTGTCTTATCTGGTTATTAGCATCCAACGTTAAAGACACCATTATCTTTGAGATTAAAATATATTCTAACTGAGAGGATGGAAAATGAAGGCAATGTTCCGTAGCAAAAAATCAATATGCAAAAAAAAAAAAAAACAATTCTTGTTTAGACTAATAAGAATCCCATTATTCGGAGAATAATAATAGTTATCCATTTGAAATCATTTTTGTAGTAATGAAGTGAAATCTTTGTAATGTTTCCTCTAAAGCAAAATGGAATTAGATAAGAATAATAGTATGCACCATATGATATAGAATGCAGTGTGTTGGGAATAAAATGTTGCTGCTGCCTGCGCTGGATTTGATTGGTAGTCAATCTAATGAACAATGACGCAAGTATGATTTTGAGGTGGAAAATGATAGGGGGTTATAAAAAAAAAACAAACAAAAAAAAACCTTTCGGAGCTCTGGGTGCAAATTAGATCTCAAAGTATACTGGGATATGCCATACTGTTATTCACACACTGATTTAATTGAAAAACGAATAATCTATATTCAATTCTATTATTTTTATAGTTCCATATTGCAACTTCTAAATTTCCACTTTGACCTGAACTAATAGCTATAATGACGAGGGATAATCTGGATATTGTGTGTATTACTCATGTATCACTCGTGAATCATTCATAGTGTTATAAAAACCATGCTTGGGACCTGGCTATATTGGGATATAATTTATTTAGGGAGGATAGAGTAGGACATATTGGAGGAGGTTCTTTAATGTATGTGAAAGAAGCAATAAATACTACTTTAATAAAGTGCATTGGTGGAAAAAAAACCGAGTCATTTTGGGTGACAATAAAAATCGGAGGTAATTCTTTGTATTGTGGCGATATATAGACCACCAGGAGACAATGGGGAAATGTACAACACCAAATTGCTAAAATAGCATTTTAAGGGGGACAAAAATTATCAAAGACTTTAATCTATTTGATATAAAATGGGCTGAGTTCTATGAGCTACACTAGTAGTGGGGTCATTTTAAATTCTTTACAGAGAGCGTTTCTTAGGAAATTAGTGAAACAGCCCACTCACAAATATGAAATCTCAAATGTCCACCAAAATAGAATCTTTCTTAGTTATCTGTGAAAGAAAATGTGGACATTCTTCCACCAGAGGGCAGCATAGGTTGTCTGTTCAGTATGTAGAAGATGGTTGCTTTCTGCTTTGCATACAGAAAGACAAAACAATTTGTACTACTATTCAGTATTCTGAACAAAATGGATAATGATGTCTTCCCAGGACAAGCTGATCTTTATTCCCATGTCTTATTACTTTGTGCAAAAGATTTTTCTTGTAATCCCAAATAGCACAATGCTATCCTTACAAGTCAGCTTTGCAAGGAGAAATGTATACTATGATCATTAGCTCTAGTTTGTCCCCTTCTGCATGCATTTTTCTCACCCTTAGCCTCTACTAAATATTTCCTTACTTTATTACATGTATAATTGTAGGTAGAAGTACAACAGCACCCATTATGTGTGTGCCTACTTTTAACCACACACTGTTGCATTCAACTTATAATAAGCCTCAAACTTGGCACATGAAATTCAGCATAGTTTGACCAGGTAAAAACTCAAAAAATGAATGTAAAATCTAACTATTCCTCTTAATACAGATGGGTCCACATTCAGCTTTATATTCCATGGTGCATATTTTGTGATTGTAAAGTTAACTTGCAGACCATTTGTAAAATAATAAAACTTTGTTTACTTACCATTTGGTTGTATATTCAGCTCCTGCAGAGAGCTGTGGTTTCTCAAAAGCTACAGTTTTCAGCATTCCCTGAGCATTCCCTGAGACCCAGGGCCCATTGTGACATCTGTAGTGTACCAGCACAAAATATAAATAAACCAGGACAATAAAATACACAGTAATTTAAAAAAAAAAAAAAAAAAAAAAAGCTTTTATACTTACCAATATCCAGGTTCTTCATCTGTAAGGGTTCCAATTTTGTAAGCTTTAAAACCCCAAAACTCATGACAGCATGGGTAAGTCCCAGGTTATAATTAGACAATTAGATGATTAGATAGCGGCTATTTATGAGCATTTGTGTCTCTGCAAAAGTTTTTGTTTGCCTAGGGTTGGGGTTTTAAAGCTTTCAAGATTGGTTCCCTTACATATGATGAACCAGGTTGCTGGTAAGCATTACTGTGTTTTTATTTAAAGGCTGTCAGGGAATGCCAAGCACCAGCATGCCCAAGCTGTTAATGGCAGTCTCGGTTTGCTGGGACCTGGGTGCACCAACATAAATTGGTATATTTACTGTATTATTAAAATGTTTATATATATTTACTAATTGCAAGAGTGCTGGGGCCTTTTCTGTATTTGTGTAAATTCCCCATACCTTGCAGCATCTGCTCCATATTAAATTATAAACACGAAAAAGACCACAGCGCTGTAGTTTATAATAGTCAATACATAAAATGTGAAATGTAGCAGTTCACCAATTTTGAAATAACCTTAGAACCGAGCAGAGGTATAAAAAGGCAATTTAATAAAGTAAAAAATAAAATATTGTAAACATATAACACATAACGCAAGAACAATACAGTATTGTATGTGCACAGTCTGGAATAAATAAAAGCCAATCACTGTATAGAGTGGGACGTGATTAGATCCTGCAGTTCAATAATATACGGGTAAACAATTAACGGCAATATCCCTCAGTGAATTCACACGGGTCAGGGTGATGGTAAGAAATGCTGAACTCCCAAAAGCACTGCTGGTGGTAGTAGTCCGTAGGGCAGATGTCCAGTAAAGGGAATAAGAAAATAAACCCCTCCTGGATAGCTTTTACGGGTGTTTACCCGTATATTATTGAACTGCAGGATCTAATCACGTCCCACTCTATACAGTGATTGGCTTTTATTTATTCCAGACTGTGCACATACAATACTGTATTGTTCTTGCGTTATGTGTTATATGTTTACAATATTTTATTTTTTACTTTATTAAATTGCCTTTTTATACCTCTGCTCGGTTCTAAGGTTATTTCAAAATTGGTGAACTGCTACATTTCACATTTTATGTATTGACTATTATAAACTACAGCGCTGTGGTCTTTTTCGTGTTTATATTGTCGTTTCAGGTGTATCGGTAGGATTCACCTCACCACTAGCTGCTACCCATTGCTCATTATCCATTTTTTGCCTCTTGGTTCTTCTGCAATCTCCACACTGTGTGTTTGTTTCAAAGCTTGTCTGGGATAGCAGCTGACAGAGGTGGCTGTTTTGGACACTTGGGGACCTCTGCTGGGGGCGAGCTCTCAATTTTAAAATACATGATATATGACCCAAAAGTTGGGACTCTGACAGTTTTATAATTAGCCAAAACAGAGAAGCCTTGTAAGTGGCTGGTGGCTTATCATATATTTGCAAATGTGTGTGACAAAATCTTTTATTTTAAATGTAGAATGTCGTGGTTTGTTGCTGGTTAATTGCAAGAGTGCTGGGGTGACTTTTCTGTATTTGTGTAAATTCCCCATACCTTGCAGCACCTGCTCTATATTAACTTATAAATTGATTTGAGCAACCTCCATGTTGTGTGTTTATATATACAGGTGAAACTCGAAAAATTAGAATATCGGTCAAAAGTTCATTTATTTCAGTAATTCAACTTAAAAGGTGAAACTAATATATTATATAGAATCATTACATGCAAAGTGAGATATTTCAAGTCTATATTGGTTTTAATTTTGATGATTATTGCTTACAGCTTATGAGAACCCCAAAAGTGAAATTTCTCCAAATTAGAATATTACATGGAAAAAAAAAAAAAAAGGTTTTTAAATACAGAAATGTCAGTCCTCTGAAAAGTATGATCATGCATATGTACTCAGTACTTGGTTTGGACCCCTTTTGCACAAATTACTGCCTCGATGCGGTGTGGCATGGATGCTATCAGCCTGTGGCACTGCTGATGTGTTATGAAAACTTCACACTGGACTTGGGATTGTGAGATTGTTACCCCTTCTACCCACCCAGTCTAGTTGTATAAGGATTGCTAAAATTGTGAAGTGTTACGCATATAAAATGCTGTTTATAAATAAAATATTTATAAATAAATAAAAGAGTATAATATCATTAAGTTTCTGCGGACGCTGTGATAACAACACAATGGTAAGTAAATAAAGTTTTATTGTTTTCTGTAGTCTCTATCACTTTCCCCAGCAGATGGGCCCACTAATTATGGAAATTTTGTATCATGTATGGCAGACTTTTCCCATTTTGGTGAAAAGGTGAATGTGGACACATCTGTAATATTATACTTATTATGTATTGCTCTAGCCAATGGACTATATAATACATACAATAAAATGCAATTCTCTAAACTGTTAAAAAAAAACTAAAGATAAACAAATTTGTCTTTATCATAAAAGCAGAACAGCGTTTTGAAAGATTAGTAATATGGACACTTCAGCATAACATTTAAAAACAAATGCTTTTTGTTCTTCTTCATGATTAATCTGGCATGGCTTTAACTGGTGTCATTTAGTAGATCATAGGCTGTGCCGTGACTTGAAACAGCTGTATCTATTAGGATGGCGTTGCATGGGCATTTTGAAAGCTAACACATTCTACATCTTGACAGCTTAATCCCTCCCATGTGACTGGGGTGAAGCATTTACCATTCACTTCAACCTGTCATCAATTAAGCGACAGAGAACCATGGCTCCTATTCATTTTTCGAAACAGCAAAGGGTAGCATTGAAAGAGGATGTAACTTACCATCTAATGAAATGCCAGTTGTAGGATTAACTTAAATTAAAATCTATATTGATATAATGTACCTGCCATGGAAATTCACCCTTTAGACTGTTGGTCCCACCTACAATCCTGACATTTGGATTGACAGTTACAGGCACTATGTCAACTGAGGCTGTTTCCAATGGTAGCTGTTCAGTGGAATTGTGGTTGTTTTCATTAGTAAAATGTAAGTCTTCTGGAGCCAGGATGGAGCGGGTGACTTCTTGTTGCATAGCTTCTGGTGCACTAACTTTGCCGCAAGGATACGGTACTGTACAATGATATAAAGTCAAAATGAAACTGTGAAAAGATAAATGGCAATTAATAGCAATGCTACATTGTCTATTTATTCATCACACAAGGGTTATGGAAAGAGGAAAGTCAGATCTTGGGAAGAGGTATCCTACAGAAATATTCTTAGGCCTGGCCACATCCCAGGGCCATAGAGACAAAACAATCCTTAATCACCCTTCCTTCCCATGCGCACCACAAACCAGCACAAGGCGCAATCCTTGGGCTGAATCCAGACTCAAGTAAGTGCTTGAAATTAGTTACTCCTGGGCTAAACCATGTTGAGTGCAGGGGAGTCATATTTCATCTGTTGCAAACAGTATTAGAGTTGAGAGGTGATGTTTCCTATCCCAAGTCTAAATAACAGTGTGAAAGCTGGTCAGTATCTGTATGCAGTATGCAATTCAAAGATATATCCCTGCAGGTAAAGAATAGAATTAACTTGACTCCCCCTGCAATCAACATTTTTTAGCCCAGGAGTAACTAATTTCAAGCACTTACTTAAGTCTGGATCCAGCCCCTTGTAGGTATACTAGTAATAAGATCATGAGAAATATTTAGCCGAAAGCCAGACCTAGATTTTTCATGAGATTAATCACTAAAGGGAAAGAATAAAATATATTGTCAGCTCCTATGGGTGGGGTAAATGTTATCTTCTTGTTTTTGTGAGTTTTATTGTTTAATACTGCTCTCAAGTGTTTAATTTGGTCATGGACATAATATTAAAATTGTAACAATTCTAGCTCGTAATTGTTTTTATTTCACAGCTACTCTTTCTGTTTTGATAGATTATTCTTGAGATTAAAAAAACCATAATAATAAATTTCTTCTACATTTGGAGCATGTCTGAAAAACAAAGAAACACAAAAGGTACATTTACCACTGGACCTGTTATATCTTGTTGACATAGTTATGCATTATCTTTTGCAAAATACTGCTCTTAGTCTATTATTATTTATCTAAAGAAATATTTCTACATATTTTTTATTTTACTTGTAGCATTGTTTAAATCACTTTTTTTGCTATAGAATTTGATGGATTAAAAGTAACCATGTAAAAAGACAAAAAACAAAAGAAAGGGATATAATTTTTGTCTCCTTGTTTGTGCGTGGCTAATGAATTTTATCCTTTTTATCACAGGCATAAGCATAGGGGGTGAAGGGTGCAGCTCTCCCTCCCCCCAAAATATGATGTGGGCGCAGGGGGGGGGGCATCAGGGGAGGGGAGTGCTACGGTGCAATGCTCTGTCAACGTCTCCTTTCCTCCGCAGCAGCTCCCTCCCATCTTAGTGAAGCTGGTATGACCCCCAAAGTCATGTCAGTGTAAATGGATGGGGGGGCACACCAAGGGGAGGGCTAAATTCTTGCCCCCCCCCCAACAAGAAAGTGTTGTGATGCCCCTGATCGCATGGTGGTATTTGACAATATCACCCTGAACATGACCTTAAAGGCCGCATATACGCAATCTACGTAACGAAGCGATACGTAGATTGCGTAAAATAGTTACTATGCATGCGTAGTAGCTAGTATCGGGAAATAAAGGGCGTATGTGGATCAAGCACGGGGTTGAGAATCCGGCCCAATATCTTTAGACAGAGAGATCTCCTAAAATTTCTTTAAAATTAATCAAAGCAAATAAAGGTTTTGGTGTATAAAACCTACATGCTTTTTGTTCTGAGTGATTCTAATTCATTAAGAGCCACCACATCATAAGAGGGCTCATAAGGTTTTACAAGGCCGCCATCAGGGGGACATCTGGGACTAGGATACTAGTAAAAATTAATAAATTTAATTCTTTGTTGGCAGAGGTCTGAATGCCCTGCATATCAGACCTCTGCATTACCTTTCCGAAGGTCTGGGCCCATGACACTCTGGGTGATGATGTCACAAGGTGACATCGGACTGCCAGATGCCGGTGACATCGGACTGCCAGATGCCTGTGACATCGGACTGCCAGATGCCGAGGAGGAGGGAGCACGCGCCGCAGAGGAAGAGGTGAGGAAAGTAAAAAACACATAATGTGGGCTGGTGGCGCATTATGGGACTCCTGTGGGGGGCTGGTGGGGCATGATGGTAAACTCAGGAGGGATTGGTGGCATATGCTGAGAGTACATGGGGGGACTGGTGGCTCATGATGGGAATATTGGGGGCGGGAGACTGGAGACACAGGATGAGTATATATATATACAGTATTTCCTTAAGCACCCCTTTACTTACCTTTTTTTATCATTAAATTTTTATTATAATTTTTCCACACTTTTTAACATAGTACCAAATATAAGAAAATAAAAAGATACATACAGTTTCTCTGATACAAAAAACTATTTTAACAATTCTAATCAAGGACATTACTGTCTATTCAGTAAAAGACATTCTATAGAAATAGGCAATGTCTAAAATAAAAAAAAATTAAAAAGGGAAAATATAAAAGGAAGGGGGGGGGGGCATACTCCTTAGAGAAGGCATCTAATATAATATACATCCCTGTCTGATTAGTTAAACAGTAAAAGACATAATTTTAGAATATTAATAAACTTAACTCATACCACACAATACCCACCCTACAGCTCCATAAGATTTGAACCTCTGGAAGATTCAATTGATGAAATATATGATAGGGGTCTAGGACAGTATTGAGAGGAAGTTCTCAGGAGATTCTTCTTATACTGGTATTCTTCGTTACCATTTACCTATTTGAACAGGGGATGCCATAAAAAATAAGGTACCCTACTGTAGTTTTCCATATAGTAGTTATAATTTATTTTGGCGACCACTTTTTCAAATGCTGGAAATAGAGGAGACTTCCATTGGTGACCCAAAATAGTTTTGGTAGCTATCATCAGATGGCCCAATAAATATCTATGACTATGTAGAACCTGAGTGGGATAGATATGCATCAAAGCTATAAGAGGGGAAAGCAGACTCCCCCTTATTTCACACCTGTGTGGGTTTAGTAAATAGTACAATGAATCACGAAAAATGTATATACACGAAAAGGAGAGCCCTCCCAATGTTCCATAAACTATGGTCACTTTGGTATGAATTTCTATATATATATATATATTCTATATGAGGTGGGGGATCTGGGGAGTACGGGTATAAATTTGAATGGAACCAGGTAAATGAGATAGACTAGTGTCTATTTTGTGGGGAGAGAAGGGTAATATTTGCTATTTCCAAACTTGTTAATGTACCTAAATGATGAAAGGTGTCTTTTGTACTTTTGGTAGGGGGGTATGTGGAATATGCTTTGTATGTGTTGTAAAGTGGTAAAATGTGCATTGATTCTCTTAGAAAATATCATAGACAAATATTTTTAATGTTTGTTGATGTTTCTAATTAGAGATGTGTTTAAATATAATGTCTGGATCTTTTTTACTATGTTCAGATACCTTGTAAATGTTGTAAGTGGGGGGGTTATGTTGTTGTATATTCCATCGAGGGGGGTCCTACAGATTTAGTCAGGCCCGGGCTCCACAATTGCTGATGGCAGCCCTGTTTAATGATGGCAGCCCTCAATTTAATGGATAGCTAATTGTTTAATCAAATATTTAATAATTAATATATAACAAAAACAATTAATAATAACAAAACGATCTGGATCACTGTGCTTACGGGCATACAGCATATAGACATTTCTGAAGAACATGATCAATACTGTCTCCCTTTAGCGGTGTCATAATTGAGTTCCGTTTTAGATGAAGTGCTAGCAGTGTGTTTTATAGGGCATCTCTTGAGTTATTCTGTAATCTTATACCTGTTGTTTGATTTTCTCTCATAATAAAAAAAATTAAATGTAAATATAATGTAAATAGTTCAATGTAGATCAATTTTTGACTAAGAAATGAACTGAACTAATGGGAGTCAGTTTTTTGTTTTTGTTTTCAGGTTTCAGTGTTTGTCCCGTTGTGCACTAATTGTTATATTTTTTAATATTTAGCATTTTTAATATGAATTCAATAAGGTTATATTTTACATTGGTTATTTAGTTGAGGAAAATTTTAGGAGTGCGCTATTTAGTAGATATAACTTTTTCTTCTATTGGTCACTATCAATTTGGTCAATTAGCTTTGTGTTACGAAAAACCAATTCTCCACAAAGTAAGAAAGAGCCTGGTAATATAAAACAAGGCAGCCTAAAGAGGCAGATATGTGACCCTTGATATGCAGAAATTGCAGAACATTTCTTGCTTTTATTCTATATTTATTTATTTTTTGATGAGTTTCATGTAATAGGTATTTAGTTTGATGTGACTGAAATATTACAATATAGTTTCAGATGCGCTGAGCTTCCCAATGCTATCTACAGGGCCAGTTCAGTTCACCATCTCTGGGGGAAGTTCTATTCATTTTTGCTTCCCCCTTTACTACTCCAATGACTCACACAGGTCATTGCTATTACACAATGACTCACACAGGTCATTGCCATTACACAATGACTCACACAGGTCATTGTCATTACACAATGACTCACACAGGTCATTGCCATTACACAGTGACTCACACAGGTCATTGCCATTACACAATGACTCACACAGGTCATTGCCATTACACAATGACTCACACAGGTTACCATCACACCATGAAGCATTTATTCAGTTCATTTAACCCCTCCTCTAGCGTTACGTACTGAAACTATGATCACATGATGAGGCACAAGGCATCCATGTTCACAACACTTTATATAGCAAAATAATAATAACAAAAAAAACAGTGTAATTACCTATCTCTTTGCATAATTTTCCATCTGCTCCTAATCTGTATCCATATGCACAGGAACAAATGACATTTTTATTTGCATCTTCCCTACACATTTGTTGA
>WWET01000720.1:236272-247411 GCA_011038615.1 Limnodynastes dumerilii
ACATCACACCTGACTGTGTAACTGTTTGTGTACACAATGGGACAAGTGAATGTATTTATCACCTCCCTCAACCTCCTGGATCAGCCACTGCTCACTTATTGTGGATATAGTAGTGTGGCCATCCAGACTTCAGCACCACCACCATATTCTGTTCATAGGAGTCACAATATTTAATTTAGGTCCTCCTGTTCATGCAAGGCGCATGGGGCCTGATCCAGACTTAATAACGACAGCTAATTTACGCATGCTGCATGTGTAGATCTGGCTATGGGAACGCACTGTGCATGTGTGTGGCAAATGTAATGCATCGTAACCCTACGCAAGCCGAATATACGCATTGTGGACGGAGGGAAGCATGTAAATTGTACAATAGGGGCTGGGTTAGGCACTTACCTACGATAAGGTGATTTATATACTTTGAAATGCAGGAAAACGTTGCACATAATTAGAGTAATGTGATTCTTTTACTAGTTTCTTTATAACCAATTTGCAGATAGAGTCACGCTACTCATAAATCTACTAATGTCTTTGTTGATCTTCCAACCTAAACATAATTTCCTGCTCAGTTCTCTCCATGTGAGTGATGTCTGCCAAGAAATGTTGTTTTCTTTTTTTGCTCAAGAATTAAATGAAAACCTACTACAATATGTACTTCACCTAAAACTAGGGGCCAGATTTACTAAGCTGCGGGAAAGGAAAAATGTAGATATTGCCCATAGCAACCAATCAGATTCAAGCTGACATTCCCAAGTATGCAAGTATTAGCAAAGTGAGATCTAAAATCTGATTAGTTGCTATGGGCAACATCTCCATTTTTCGGGGACACTAAACACAACACTGCCGGGGAGGGAGGGGCAATGGAGAAGTGCCCACCTCCGAGCTAGCGCCCGGTGCTCAGTGCTTCCATTGTCTCCGGTACTTCCGCCACTGAGCAGAACATAGAGCATAGAGCATAGAACACAACTTGTTCAGTCTCCATGTAAGTAAGTTCTGTACAGTACTGATCCAGCTCTTAAGGAAACCAAAAAAAGCTACAGGAAGAACAAAAAAGGGTTTTATTATTGTAAACAGGGGATAACAATAACTTAACAATAGATATGACTGAATCAAATGTCAAAATATATAGAAAGGCATGACATTAAATATAAAACTTTCTATTAACACACTTACTGTATATTAAGAGTTTATTATATCTACAGGTAGTTAGACTCTTTGTTGTTGTTGTTGATTGGTCTCTGTGGACTGGATCCAGATTTGGTAGTTGGGACTGTTTTGCACATGCCGTGTGCAGAAAATGGCCCTGATCCTTCATGTGTACATGTACACACTACTGACATCCAGCACAGATTTAAATCCTCAATATCCAGATTTCTGAAGTTGTTCGGTCGGTGGGGTAGGAAGGGGCAGCATGCTTAAAGCATGGTTGTGATGGCAGTTTCATGTTTAAGAATGGGTTAGATACATTTTTTTAGCAGAAAAGGACATCCAGGGTTACCAGGACCGCTAATTTAAATGAAGGACAGTAGTGGAGCCAGGGAGAAATAGGACGTCGTCTTGGGTCAGCAGGGATTTTTTTTTATTTTTTCCCCCAGATTGCAATAGTTTGGAGGTTGCTTCATCTGGATTAACTTCAATTATAAAGTTAGGGATCGCAGGAGATCCAAAATAGGTTGAACTTGATGGACTGGTGTCTTTTTTCAACCTCATCAACTATGTTACTATGTCCGAATGGTGAGAGGGGGGAGGTATTTAAATCACACATAGAATCATCAATGTTAAGGTATTGTTCTAATCAGAGGCTGAACTAGCGAGTTGTGGGCCCAGGTGCAAAAAATATGCTTTGGTCTAAAAGACCGCATATACGCAATCTACGTATCGAAACGATACGCAGATTACGTACAATAGCTACTACGCATGTGCAGTAGCTATTGTTTATTGAATTATGTCCGTCTATGGAAGACGGACGTAGTTCTGGATCCAGCCCATTGACTTTAAGAACTGTAATGGAAATCTGTATTTGCATCATTTACCATATGCAGGAGGCAGAATATCCGTTCCTGCTATTGATGCAGACTTGACTGAATTGCAGTTAATGACAGTAGTAAAATGATTTTCTGTATTAATATCTCTGGAAAACATTTGATCTCACAATTAAATTATCCTAGGACTGATTTGCATCTTAAGTATTTTTTCAAGTATTGGGTCCGGATTCACAGTTTCGTAGTATCTGTCTTACATATGTTGTTTTAAGAATTGAGCTACTACGCATGCATAGTAGCTTCTTTACGCTATATACGTACCATTTCTGATTGCTTACGCAATCTACGTACAGAAATGATACGTAGATAGCTTAATAAGCTAATATGCATGCGTAATAGCTCAATTCTTAAAACAACGCACGTAAGACAAATACTATGTAACTGTGAATCCGGACCTTGGTTTTTCTAAGAGGTTTTCTTACAGAGATACCGAGTACCAGCAGGTGGGGGGGGGCAAAGGGGGACAGCTGTGACGGTCCCCATGGTTCGGAGGGACCCCTGCAAGCCACTGCTGCAGACACTATTAAGGAATACATGTGTACTGGGCCCCAGGATTTCTGTTGCCGGACCTGACTGGGGGGCATGGTTGTGGGGCATATGAAGGCCCTTTTACTGCAGTGGGGAAATAGTATGAACTTTAACCTTTAGGTGCATATTGGCACATCTATCCAAAGGCATGTGTAAATCGTAATGGTCAGTTGCCCAACCTGTGACCTCCATTAGATTTGGCATAGATCTGCCTTGTTTCAGTGCCTTCAATAACAATGTATTCAATTGAATAAATGAAAATTTAAGCTTCATGCTGAGGAAATCATTGAAACTCTTTCTTATGTCTCATTTTTCTTTTCTAATCATTCTCCCACCATTTTACTATCACTCTAAGATCACTCTAGTTTTACTGGACTGTGACCTTAGCAGATTCTAGCTGACATTCTCTAGTGAGTAACACAGGAAAGTGAGAGCTAGAATCTGATTCGTCGCTATAGGCAACATCTTCACTTTTCATTTTCCACAGTTTAGTAAATCTGACCCCTAGTGTTTAAATATGAATGACAATGGAAAAATCAGAACACACAGAGGTCCTAGGTAAATCTGATCACCTACAGAAAATAACAGCATGGGACTTGCTATGGAATAATTAATGTGGACATAGGTTTATGCATAATCAATCTCTGCTTATTTGCTCTAAAAACACTTTTTTGCTTTGCATTTGACCATCTGGCTTCTTGTGGAGCACAGACTCTTATATTACATTATAGTGAGCAGCACATGAATTTTATGTTTAAGAAGACAAAGAAACGTATTTTTATTCAATTTGTCTAAGTTTGTAGAGAAACATATCTTACCTGAATACGGTCTCCAAAACTCCATCTAAGGAAAACACAATGAATAATTGATCACATTTCAATAAATATATGTATATATATAATACCTATATAAATATTATTATTTTTTTGCCTTATTTTGAAGCTGTCTGGCACAGACTGCACATGCGTTGGGCCGATGTTACGCAATGGATCTCCTAGCGTATGGAACCCACCCGTTTATGAATGCTTTGATCCTTACTAACAATGGGCCTGATCCAGAACTACGCTTTGTAGCGATTTTACGCGTGGCGGAGACGTAAAATCGCAGTTTAGAATGCACTGCGCATGCGCACCATAGAAAATACGCACAATCACGTAGCGTAATTGTGAACATATGGGAAATTAACGTATGTGTCACGTAAATACTTACGTGTGGGCGTGCCAATTTTACGTGAGACAGCAATACGTTCGATTTACGTGAAGTAGGTGGAGGTTTGTATGTAAAGTGTACAGTATGGGCGTGCTAAGCTGCGTACGTTCACGTAGTATATACGTACATTAGGGGACGTACGCTGTTACGTGAGAAAAAGTTAAGGTAGGGTTTGGGAATACGTTCGTGCAAGGGGTGTGCCGAGGGGAGTGTAGCAAACTTACGTGCACGAAAATACGCTCCGCGAATAAACGTACGGCACACGTAGTTCTGGATCTACCCCAATGGGCAACGCTTGATTGATGATGTAATTTGTGTCATTAGATTCAGCCCCATTCTTAATAATACTATGGATCGCAGCATCGATAGGCAGGTAACGGGAGTTCAAGTAGCGACTCGCGTTAAATCACATGACGTCCCGTCCCCATAATCTTTTACCCCTTCAAGATCTCCTGATTGGAAGAAATAAAAAGTTGGCAATTATAACCTAAAGACAGGCTCTTAAGTATTTCTGATTTATGTAGGTTGTAGCCTTCCAGTGATATGAAAAAACTGTAACTTACATTTTTAAAAAGCGTCAAATTATCATAATTATTACTTCCGGTTTTTATGTTTCTTTTCACGTTAGATCTAGGGAACATTGTGTATCTCTCAATAAGAAAATTAGCAGATTCTGGCAGAAAATTGCTCTCCACATTAAATTATATATTATGTAAGGGCATAATGGCATTACATAAATAAACTATTTATGCCACATACTAATATGTTCCTGTTGTGTTCTACTGGTTTGTGTAAGATGTTAAAGGACACTTTCATTAGGTTTGACACAGCGGTCTTAATTAGATATACTTTAGAGCGGATTAGACCTGAGGCTTAATTGACCAAAGAAATTAAGAAAAAGTACTGCAATTAACACAGAAGGAGCATTTAAAATGTAGACATATAACCCTTTTATCTTTAGCTGTCTTAATAGGTTTACAAACATATCAGTTTTTATCTAGGATACATCACCTTATTGCTTTCATACTTTATCTAACTTAACTTAGATCATCAGAATGTTAAGACAAGGATATGGCCTGGCTACCTACAGTCATTTTAAACCAGTCACACATTTAACAATGCACAGGCCGTTCATTGACTCGGTTATTGGAATGTCCAATCTTCCTGAAAAATTTTACATTAGCTTGGTCAGTCTTAGGATCAAGACAGGATGGTGTAAAGAGAGCCCAAATTATTGGGCAGTGTGTAGCCACTATATGTAATGTTAGGAGCCAGGGACCTAAAGCTGGCCATACACTAGAGCGATTATCGACCCGATCACCCAATTATTGAGTGATTGGGCAACTCGTGTGTGGTCCAGATCAATTTTTGAAATGCCAAATAAACACACCAGAAACGCTCTGGATTATTTAATCTTTCAGCATGTTTAATTTAAATCGGGAGAAAGTTCCCGATACTTTAAGGGAGCCAATCAGCAAGCTGAATGGCTCCCTATTCTTCAAAGCTGCTGCTGTTTATCTATGTACAAAGCTGCTCTGACAGCTTTGAAGGTATACTTTACAACTGTCAGAGCAGCATAGTACATAGATATGCAGCAGCGGCTATTGCAGGGAGTAGCACAGACAGGGATCAGCCGAAACCGTGCTGTGTGAAGCGTGGCTTCGGCTGATTCTTATCTGTATTACTCCCGGCAATAGCCCCTGCTGTATATCTGTGTTCTATGCTGCTCTGACAGCTGTAAAGTATACCTTCAAAGCTGTCAGAGCAGCTTTGTACATAGATATACAGCAGCAGTAACATAGAGAGCCCTGGTCCCACCCCCCTCTCCTGTTTGGATTATCGGTCCCAGCAGAGGAGGTGCATGGTGCTGATAATGGGACATTTCCCTAGCGAGGAATCATCCTGTTTATCGGTCCACCCCCTGCTGGGACCGATAATCTTACTAGTGTATGGCCAGCTTTATGTAGTGTGTAGTCAGCGTAGTCAACTGAATTAATTTAGGACTTTCAGGACTAAATTTTGAACTATAGCAACTTCCAGGAATTTGGCTGAATATGTCCTAATAGATTATTAATAATAATAATAATAATAATAATAATAATAATTTATAATAAATGTCTTCAACATTTAAAGGATATTCTTAGGGAAGGTGATGGGGTGGTGTAACATTCTGGAATCTCTGAAGACATTTGTTTAACTGCTCATCTCTTTTTGATTAATCAGCTTGAAAGGTTGGGAAGGATGCAAGCAGTTCCCCTGTAGCACAGAGTAGGAACATTTGTTTGGTGCAAGAAAGTTATCCATGGCTTTAAGTCCTATATTGTTCTTGATCATTAAATACTATGATCTATGTAAAGTGATCAAGTGATGTTTATATAATATGGGGTACCAGCCTATTCAGTGTAGTGGGTCACTTCTGATTAATTTGGAATGTGTACAGGGACGTTGGCATGTCATTTAAGATTGGGGTTATGTGGCACTTGCCATAGATGTAATACTCCAACCACCAGATCCTGAGGCTGGAAGTTGTCACTGGAATGGTTTTACATACGTGGAGGAGGTACTTGCTACAGAACCTCCTACTTCTATGGCATCTCATCACCTGACAACAGGACTAAGGAATTAATTTACTACCAAGATTTCTAGGTGAAAATTTGAAGTCAATGGCCTGGATCCAGAACTATGCACTAAGACCGCATATATGCAATCTATGTATCGAAACGATTACGTACAATAGCTACTACACATGCGCAGTAGCTATCTTTCAGCTAATTACGGCCGTCTTTGGAAGACGGCCATAGTTCTGGATCCGGGCCAATATTCATTAAAAGCTGAATAATGCTTAATTGGGATGCTTACTGTTTTTTCATCATTCTCAAAGACTTCTCTTGCTTCTTCATAACTGCACCGTTCTTCTATACACTCTCGTTCAAGATTGCCCTTTAAAAGTTCTTCAAAAATTGTGTTATGCCTCTTTTGTCTCACGAGAACACTGCTTGCAGACTCCTCAGACAGAAACACTGTCAACACATTGTAAAGAGAACAGACACAACAAAGCTCGTTAATGTTTGACTTTACTCGCTGAAGCATCAGCTTCATTTTACTTTATTGATCCAAATATTATGCAGTAGAATAGACCGGATTGTCAGTCCCGTATTTTTCATTGTACGTGCATTCTTTTACATTTTGAGCTACTGCACATGCGTACTAACTCTTTTACGCTATCTACGTGACATTTTGTTACATAGATTGCGTACCCGCGGTCTTTAGACCACATGTACACAATCTACGTAATTGAATGTTACGTTGATAGCGTAAAAGAGTCACTACACATGCGCAGTAGCTCTAAACGTAAAAGAACGCACGGAAAATGAAAAATACGGGACCGTGGATCCGGTTCATAATATTTAAAGCTCTCCGAAGTCGGGGAAGGATGTCTACAGAATGTTCACTAGATGGAAGGGGGGAGGTAATTAAATTTAACAGTAAGAATGTGTTAAAGCCCTTACGCCCTATCCAGGCTTCCATGGTGTCTGCATTTTAAGTGAGTGTGGCGTAGAAAAAGTTTAAGTTTGGGTTCACGGATTGGAAGTCTGTGCACGGAAGGCTGGATACAGCCGAGATCTGCCATTGGATCCCAATTGTGTGCAGCTCTGTCGTAAGTCTGGATTCATTCTATAATCTTGAAATTGTCTATTGCATGGGATCCTGACATCCAGTCTCTATATGTGCAGATCTGTTATTATTGGATATGTGTGAATCTAAAATCACTCGTATGCCATATTTACTTAATTTCCCCAACCTCTTTCTTCGCACCAATGAGCTTTCAATAACCATGCCCTACTTTAATATTCCCTACTACTATGAATGTAGGTGGTGCAGAAGCCTCAATCGGTAGGGAGTCCATCTATATTGCATACTGTAATAACAATTCACGCCCAGTTGCGAGCACATTATAATCGTTTCTTTACATAAGATCTTATAGTGCAAAGTAAAGCTACAAAGACGCAGGATTTGTCCTAATTGCATCTGTGCTCATAACTGTTTATTAATTAATGCTGTGCAACCTATTAAGAGTATTAATGTTATGGCATTAAAGAAATGTGGTTTCCATTTCTGTGGTCAGAGATAGATTTTAGTGGTATTCTTTGGAGAGACATTTAAGTTGTATGTTTTTTACAGGATTACTCTCCCTTTCAAAATATGTTCTTTGACTAAATTTATTTAGTAAATGTATTTGTTGGGGAATTTGTTATATACTTTTGTAGTACATTACTGCAAGGGATATGACTTAAAAACAATAGACTGGATCCAGACTTAAGTAAGTGCTTGAACTTAGTTACTCCTGGGCTAAAACATGTTGATTGCAGGGGGGGTCAAGGTAATTGTATTCTTTGCATGCAGGGATATATCTTTGAATTGCTTACTGCACACAGATACTGACCAGCTTTACTATCACACTGTTATTTAGACTTGGGATAGGAAACGTCACCTCTCAACTCTAATACTGTTTGCAACAGATTAAATATGACTCCCCCTGCAATCAACATGGTTTAGCCCAGGAGTAACTAATTTCAAGAACTTAACTAGGTCTGGATTCAGCACAATCTCTCTAAGCTGTGCTTTCCTGTAAAAATATGAGTCTTCCTAACAAATGTTTTTCCTGGAAAATCAATCACAGAAAAATGATACATGTCAGCATTAATCAACAATTAAATATGTTTTTTTTGTGACAACTTTTAATAAAAAAAAAAAACCCTAAATAATAGTGAAAATTTGTTTGCATTACTATATATTTTGTGTTCCATATTTAGTATTTTCATTCTTTTTGGTATTTACCATTTGACTGAGTAGAGTCCAAAAATCCAATCACAGTAACACATACAATTGTAAAGAACACAGGTACATAGCGTGAAAACATTTGTGCCACTGATCAATAGAATTTCTAGTTGCTAAAGGGATAATAGCAAAAGGTTATCATTAATGGGATCATATATATCTTTGTTTAATCACAGAAGAAATACGGCCTTTCAAATAATTGGGCTATTCTCTAACAGAAACCCCTGCTTGTTAGTGTCTAAAAACAAGGCGTAATTCTCATTTTTCTTTTGATAGTGTTCCAATTTAATGATGCAATTTTTTAAAAAGATTATTAAACACGGAGATCAAACAACTGGGAAATGTTTTTCCCTTTCCTTCTGTTGTAAGACTCACTAAATTCATCATCAGTAGTCCATGATTATAGATGGAAAACTCACTAACAATACATAAAACCTTACCTACCATTTTGCTTCACATCCATGCAAAGTCTGAAACTCTGGACCGGATCGTAACATCTATTTTCTGGGATGCACGGCTATTGTATTATTATTAACGCCTCAAATTGTACGCTGCACTTCACAGAGCACATTAGCCATTCACATCAATCTCTGCCTTTATTGGAGTTACATACTAAGGACCCTAACACATACATACATACATACACACACACACACACACTAGGGTCAATTTGATTTAGTCAGCAGCCAATTAACCAGCATGTTTTTGGAGTTTGGCAGAAAACGGGAGGAAGCCCACACAGATATAGGAAGAGCATACAATTTCCACATAGAAGCAACCTTGTTGGCCTGCAATTGCAGCTCCAGCTCTTACTTTCCAATCAGATTCTAGCTCTTACTTTCCTAATACATGCTAGAAAATGTTAGCTAGAATCTAATTGGTTTCTATGGGCAACATCTCCACTTATCCTTTCCTGCAACTTAGTAAATCTGGCCCCAGGAGTTTCATCTCCGCCACTTTCTACAACACAGGCTGCTGGCAATTACTGGCAGTCTGCATTCAGCTGTATTCTGATGGTCTTTTGAATTTAAAATCATTGTACCAGAAAACCACACTCAGAAAGTGAAGCATATAAAATATTGTGTTGTTTGTATTACAATTAAGCAAGTAATTAGGCCCGTATTCAGACCTCCGTCTTCTGTGCCCGTCCGTAACTAACCGACTGAAGTTACTGGGCATGCGTAATAATTATTGTACGCTATTTACGTAACATTCCGCTACATAGATTGCGTACACGCGGTCTTTAAGACAGCGTGTACGCAATCTATGTAGCAAAACGCTACGTAAATAGCGTACAATAATTACTACGCATGCCCAGTAACTTCAGTCGGTTAGTTACGGACAGACGGGCACAGAAGATGGAGGTCTGAATACGGGCCTTAGTCTTTAGATTCCAAATATTACAGGACACAAAGAGATAACAGACTTTAAATTCTTTCACAGTTTAAAGAGTTCTAGCAAAACATTATCTACACTTTGCCACAGATGAGTTTAGATAGTTACAATGCCTTAAAGAGATATAATGACCTACCTGTGACAAAATACAGAATAAATACACTCAGAAGCCTATTGTTTAAATATATGTCTGTATAGCATTACTTATCAATGTTAATTGTATAATGATATGATGTTCTTTAATGAATCTTAATTGAAATCATTTAATGTAGCAAAAGCTGTTATTATACATGACTATATTGTAACATAAATACTATTACTATGCCTGCATGATAAAATACATGTCCTGTAAACTGGGTTTGTTTGATGTTCAGTTCATTGGAAATTAGACATTTCCCAGTCTGTTTAATTTTTAACAGAGATGTGATTCGGTAAATAGAAATGTCTTACTAAGTAGCAGTGGACTTTATGTTCCAATTTTGTAACCATTCTTTCTGTGTAAATGTTGTGACATTAGCAGTAAAACTTTTAAACTGATGTAGATAATATCCGTTATTAGTCCCTTTTTTATTGTTATTTACCCGTCCAGCATTAATATGACACCTTTAAGAAAGATTGTGTTTTGTTAACCATGGGCTATTCAATGGTTTAAGAGATATAAAACTGTCCCTCCCCTTCTGGGAATGGATAGAGTATATGATGAAGACCTTAAGTGTGTACTGAACATCGCTCTACCAATTCCCTTTAAGTGTTGACTTGGTCTGGACTGGTGCCAAAGAGTAAGGGATGGACAGTGACAACATTTAGCATGGTAGTTGGATTATGAGACAAGGTATCCGACCTCAGAGATAGATATTTATAAAATTAAAAAAAACTAAAACCCCATAGCTATAGACTTTAACCAAATCAACCTATTTATGGTTGTAGCAGTACCAATCACAAAATTGGCAATGATATAAAAACATTATAATGTCAGACGCATCATTGCTAATAAACTTTAAATCAAAGTTCATATAAAATATTTTCTGTCTTCTCCCCTTCTCTCTACCTCTTTCTTTCTCCCTCCCTCTCTCTCTACATCTCTGTCTCCCTCTCCCCCTCTCTCTCCCTCCCTCTCTCTATCCCCCTC
>WWET01000720.1:281632-292108 GCA_011038615.1 Limnodynastes dumerilii
TAAGGAAGGGGCCATACGCTCACACAGGAGCGTATGGCCGCCTAGCCCGCCCCCCTAGCCTGATTTACTTACCTCCCCCCGCCCTCCAGGAGTAACGTGAGCGTTGGGACGCTGGAGGACGTCCCCTCCAGCGTCCCAGCGCCGCTACTATGGACGCCCGATCGTAGATTGGGCGTTTCCATAGTAACGCCGGGCAACATCTGCCCGGCGCATGCGCAGTTGAGCTACGGCCGCCGTACTAGCGACGGCGGCCGTAGCTCAGGATCAGGCCCAAGGTGAGTAAACACTTATGCAATTATCTGGCCGATCATACAATTTCAGACCATTTGTTTGCTTCCATGATTGCTTTGTTCATTCAGGAAGAATATGGTGTTTCCTGTTTCCCGTATGTCTCGTAATGTCGGTTGTAATTATGGTAATTATGGTCCAGATTCACAGTTACGTAGTTTTGGTTTTACACATGTTGTTTTACAAATTGAGGGCCTGATCCAGACCTACGATCATGAAACGCTTTTGTGTGTAGCGTATTTATGCCAGTATACCTATGATGCCCTCCTCTAGGCACTTACTTTAGCCGTCTTACACAGAGCAAACCCTACCCTAACTTTTTTGATCATATCCGCGGGCGTCCGTAAGCTGCTTACGTAGTTACGACGCTTAGCATGCCCATACTGTACGATTTAAATGCCTCACCCCACCCTCGGTGCATATTTATGGATTTTTATATGGCAGACACGCCCCCTCTAGCGTTGTTACAAGGGTGGCACGCTCAAGGCCCATACGCTCAGAATTTCGTTGCGTAACATCTGCCCCGCTCATGCGCAGTAAGTACAAATGGCCGTTTTAAACAACATAAAAACAAACCCGAGCGTAGGTCTGGATCAGGCCCTTATTTATGCTATCTATATACCAATGGTACATAGATAGCATAAATAAGCTACTACCCATGCATAGTAGCTCAATTCTTAAAACAACGCACGTAAGATGAAAACTACGGAACTGTGAATCCGGACCTCTGTGATATACCTGTAAAGTATCTTTGCAGTGGCACTATTTTTATAACAGACTTTTTAACTAGATCAGGCCAGCTGGTGAATTAATATAGCTTATACATGTGAATCGCCATTGTCACCAGCACTCATCGTAGAAATTATAAGAGCGATTGCATCTCATGTACTGTTAGGTCGCATAGTTGGGTAATCAGATTTATATTACTTATTTTTGCATAATGACAGAACATCTCACTGATTTAGGGCCGTATTCAGTGATCCGTTTTTTTTTACCAGATTTCCGTGCGTATTTTTAGGTACGTTTCAACTGCGCATGCGTAGTAACTTTTCACATAGATTATACGCGCGGAAGTGTCTCAAGGACGGACTTGTGAATCGCACGTGGGTAAATACGCAAGAATCTCCCATGGTATAAATACGCACGGAGGAATTTACATAGAAATGGGCGTGGGGAGGCATTTAAATGAAGGGAAGTGGGTGCCATTATAAAGATACGCATGGACAGAGGACACATACGCTCGGAAAAGGCCACGGAAAGTTACAGCTGGTCTATGGAAGTCTCCGAAAAGGAACGGATTAGCAAAGGGAGTGACTGGGGTTTTAGTGGATGTTACTTGCTCTGTCCGTACGTATATTTGCGGACTGATCGCGAAACGGAATACGGCCCTTACTGTTTAGTTAATAGCATAATAAATAATTATTATATGCTCCATTTTTATTATTAACTTAGTGAAAATAGTGAACTGTAGATTTTTCACAGTAATTGATCTCTATTCATTAATTGTGCATGATTATAAGATGCTTCCAAAGGAAGGTATAAGCCAATAGTAATTATAGACAAAGCTCAGGTACAGATTTAGAGAAACTAAGAAAGCAATAGGCTATTGGGATTAAGGAGAGAGCGGTTATTGAAGGTAGAACAGTCGATATAAGATCGACTGAAACTTCAAAGATGAAAATTAAAAATCAACAGACACGCCATTACACAGTATAATGACATAAACTGACAAATGATCCTTTATTAGCTACTGCTCATATAGATGTGGCCAAACTTAATTCCAAAACCATATATTTTATTTTAACCTATCATAAAATAATTCAATCATGATGCTCAGGTCTTAATCAACTGCTCTTTGGACTGCTTCTCTTTCACGTTTAGAGCTGGGTACGTGGACTTATCTCCTTTGGGGGAATTCTTCTCTTTTTGTTCATATGTGTATTAATATTTATTGTTTTTACTGTATGTGTGTTTTATAAAATCGTAACGTTTTGTTCCCTTTTTAATACATGGCTTCAACCCTTTCCCGTTTCTATTACACACATGAGCGAACATGGAATTCAACTTATATATAAGAAAAAGCAGCAAACAGTGGAATAACTTCAGGAGAGAACTAAGGACCTCTGAAAGACTGCATTTACGCAATCTACGTAAGAAAAAGATACATAGATTACGTTAAAAAATTACTACCCATGCGCAGTAGTAAAAATCGCTAAACACCAGACGTATATATATATATATACGTCCGGTACTCTGAATATGGGCCCTAGTGCATTTCTCCCTTGGAAAAACTGGTTTTATTGTATGCAGTCGCATAAGTTCATATAGTGATATACTTGCTATAGTTTTATGCCTCTCTTAATACATGATATTAGCAGTATAACAACAGTGCATCTTATATATCACATCCCTCTTTTGTTCACTCACAAGCATACCAGATGGAGTAATTCTGTGTTCCTTTTCACTGAGCACAGCCTGAAAAATCTGCATGCAATTACTGTGATCCAGGTCTGAACACAACTCTCTGCCGCAACTGCCTGCATACGGAGGCGTGTTCTGTAGAATAGAAGGGGTGGAGGAACATAGTCCGTGTACAGTAAGGATTTGTCCATGCAAGAGAGCCCAATCCAGCCCTGAACGTTAACATAAGTGATCACAGTATATGGATAAATATTTGCACCAGCCACAGGGCATGTCAGGGTTGCTGACTTTACACAGCCAATATTAATAATATTCAACTATTGTAGTATCATTATACCTTCTGAGCACAATAATAAATGAATGGAAATACTGTGCTTTTTTTTTTTTTCAATGTAAATGTATATTTTTTCAAATTAATTTAATGCTTTTTTTATTAGCTAATAGCTAAAAAGCTGCTATTGCATTGAATCGCACTTAAAGCTCCCACCTGTTCTCCCGCAATGAAATGCAACCGTCCGAAGCTGTGTTCTGTGCGGGAATCAGCTTCCGCAACGGGGGCCAGTTCACATAACCATACATACGAGATACACATTGTCGGTGGCGTTAGGCATTTGAAATTAGGCTTGAAATTAAAAGAGTAAAGTTACTCCTGGGCTAAACCATGTTGGTTAAATAGCCAGACCTAGACAGTTCTTTGTTTGCCCAAGGCCTAAATGCAAAGATAATACTCTAAAACCATTACAACTATCTTGTTTACAGCAGAACTTGACCATGGATCACTGCAACAGCCAATAAAAACACACCATTTGAATTTAGAATGAATTTCCTGTTTGATTAATGTAGCTAATGGAGATGAGGAATAGTTTTCTTGGAGAATTGATTCCCAAATATTTTATTAAATGTTCCTATAAATAAGTCATTTAAAAATCATACAACAATAAATGTGAGTGTAAAAGACAGTGCAGAGAGTGTCAATTAAGAACAATGGGCTGGATCCAGACTTAAGTAAGTGCTTTAAATTAGTTACTCCTGGGCTAAACCATGTTGATTCCAGGGGAGTCATATTTCATCTGTTACAAACAGTATTAGAGTTGAGAGGTGATGTTTCCTATCCCAAGTCTAAATAACAGTGTGATAGTAAAGCTGGTCAGTATCTGTGTGCAGTAAGCAATTCAAAGATATCTCCCTGCATGTAAATTATACAATTAACTTGACTCCCCCTGAAATCAGCATGGTTTTGCCCAGGTGTAACCTTCTTCTCTTAATTACGAGTTCCTTCTTAAGTCTGGATCCAGCCCTTAAATGGTACAGTAAAGGCTGGTTTTACACCTTATGTACAATCCACTATTCTGCATGCAGGGAGATGCGCATGGAACAGCTAGTTTGCCAATGGGTCACAAATTAACTCTCTGCACTTAGGAGAACAGGCTGAGTGGCCTGTTCAGATAGGTGCGGTATTGTGGATCAGAAATTTCGTATGTTAGATTCCATTGCAGAGGCTACATATGAACTGTATGCATAGGATTTACAAAATGCAGGATGCCTTCTTTTCCGTGTTCCTGTCTGGGTCAAGCCCTTAAAGTTTAATATGCAGAAACACAATAATAGATCTCAAGAACAACAAGAACATTTTCTTACCCGAACTGAGCTCCACCATGCTGTACAGTAGACCTGTCTATCTCTCTGCTGTCTGGGAACAGATTTATTTATTATTGTAAAAAAAATCTAAAATTTATGAAAATTTTTATTTTTTTTTATTTTAAAATAAATGACTTATTGCTTGACCTTTAAGAAAAGGTTTATGACAGTAAGAGAACAGAATAAGTGTGAGTGACTTTTCTTTGATGAGTGCTATAAAAATCACAATCTATCAAAGTGCCAAAGCAAATAGTAAGTGCTCAGGGATTTAGTGATTTATAGCTGCTGAGGCTTTCAATGGACATAAAACAGGGAAAATTCCAAAACATGCACCGTTTCACTAATGTCTGCAGATATGTATTGCTCTGATGAGCCTCGTAGTCACTTATATGACAATGTGGCCAGGGAAACAATATAATGTGTTCAAGAGCTGCCAGAAAAGTGTTAATCATTTAACTCCATGACAATGCACTAGGGACCGGATGCAGATTTTATAAACGTGGACGTTTTCTGTAATCTGCATGAGGAAAACGGCCACGTATCAATACAGCGCATGTCATGGGCGTAGCTATAGCTTTTTCATGGGGGAGGTTTTGGTTGGCAAAAAATAAAACAAAATACCTACCTACCTAGGTACTGAGGTACTAAGGTACCTAATTGAAATAACTTACCAGTATCAGTTTTCCTTTTAGCAGCCACCACAGGCTTAAAAAAATCACTGATTCGTTTAATTTTTTCATGTACATCAGTCACCGGTACCTACACTTTATGCACGATGCACCACACTGCTTTAGCTTTGAATCAATACTAACAATCCTAGAATAATAACGCAAAGAAGGTACAATCCGTGGCACAAAGGTTGAACAAAAATGGCGGTCGTCCGCGCGGGTACATTGTAGAATGCTATACTTACACGTGAACCCTCTCGCATCGCACCTCATACCGCATTCACTTGAGACCCGAAAATTTGTCACTGCGCATTCAAGGCCATTGTTCAACTTATATGATGCGATCGGTATGTCTCTTACAACGCGCCATCCCAAGCGTAAGCTATAAATTGGCTATGTGTGCGTTGTTTACTCGCGTCACCCACGCCGCCTGCTGTCTGGCCTGTTTCAGTGACACCTTTCCTTTTGCCAACCGATCTTTTGAGTACCTACTATGGAAATCCCTTTCTATATAGTGCAAATTTTATTTTTGATGGAAATCCCATTCTATTTAGTGTAAATTTCATTTTTGATGGAGGGCGTTTGAACCCCCAACCCCCCTCCTTTAGTTACGCCCATGGCGCATGTGCTTGCAGAAGACTTCCCACATGGATCTGGAGCCTTCTGTGCTGTAAGCTCCCATGCATAGAGCGTGTACACATGATAATAGGGCAGTAGTTATATTGTATAGTAAGTAGTTGGTTAAGCTTGTACATATAATTCTCATTTATACATCAGCCCCATTTTCAGTAGGGCCTGTATTCGGTAGTCTTCCTTTGCATGTAGGGAACTTAGGATTGCACTGAGATCCGCTATAGAAATTCCGCTGCTGCTGGGGATGGTGTCCTAACAGCAACAGTGGCAGAGTTCAGGATCCAGTCCCAGGTTCTTGTTACGTGCTGTCACCAGAGGGTGACAGCGCTTACCTTCTTGTCTGACCGCAGTGTCTTCGCTTGGGCTTCAGAGACAGACGTCCTGGCACTGCCTAGCAACCAGGGCACTGGAAGGCTGTGTACAGCTCTGACACACTGTGCTGAGACTACATATACTGAGGGAGTGAGATTGGCCACGCCCCACTTCCTCCTGCTTGGTACTGGCGTCCTGATGTTGCATGTAGGGAATCAGTAACCAGGATGTCAGATTGAACAGTTTTTCTCTCGCTATGACCACTGGCTGCTATTGGCCGGTGGTCTCAGTAAATATCAGCTGTTTCCTGAACTCAGTGCTGGTTATAGCTTTTGCTTCCCCAGTTCCTACCTTGGCATTGTCTCTGTGCTCTTGCTAGTCTCCTGTGCTATTGATTTCTGAGTGCCCTTGTTCCTTGCCATACCTTTTTACGTCTCCTGTTTACCCATTCCTTGCCTTGTTCCTTGCCTCTGCGTGTTTTTGGTTCTGCTATGTGCCTTGTGGGCTTCTGTGAGTGTCTTGTCTTGTACTGTCCATTCCGGGTGTTGTCTCTTTTCCTCACGGTGCTTGCTTATTTGTCAGGTGGTTGTTTTTTTCTCACCCACACGCATTGGGGTTTGTCAACCGAGGGCTGCGACCTGCCGAGAGTTCAGCAGCGCAGACTGTTCCCACCATTAGGGGCTCCAGTGAACACCAAGCTCTGGTTAGATTCCGCTCTCTGGTTCGCTACTCTGGTTCTGTTATTGTCTCTCGAGAGCCCTCACAGTCCTACAGCATGGCACACCTTATTGAGACTTCATATGTACGTAACACACACTGGTGCACACAACCATGTACTTGGGCTCCAGGGGATACCCGTTGCCTTATATTTTGGTTCTTTCCCTCCAGAGAGACACTAAAGAAACTGTATGTAATGTGCTAATTCATACCATCGTTTCTGGCATGTTACTATTCAACACTGTCTGCAAGTGCAATATTAACCATCCACTGACCTCCATCTTGGTGACTGTCATTTATTGTCACTAGTGGTGTAAGTTCTTTGCTGGCACCCGGAGGCAAGGGGGCAGGGCGTGGCATTGGCATGATGTTGTTTAGTGCATTCCTGGGAACGGGTAACTAAAATCATTTTAACCGTGCCCACAGCCAGTAAAAGCTATATTACTGGCCGCTGTGCTGACTTCTGAACTCCAGTACTGCTGAGATCAGACCTGAATGCAGTGGTAGCAGAGGTCTGGATTTTGTCCCATGTCTCCAATCAATGCATTTTGTCACTACGACATTGGGGTTGATCCAGAGTTTGGGAGTAAGAGCAAAACAGGTGCAAGTGTACAGCTATACATTTTGCAAAATAAGGGGGGTTATTAATTTTAAATCATTTGCATGCATGGCAAATACTTTACTTTTGCATATAGAACTCACATACTGCATAGCTTTAAATTTAATCTATACTTTAGAGTTGAGCTAAGAAACTTCACCTCTCAATTCTAATAATGCTTTCACAGTGTAAATTTTCTCCTTTTGCAGTTCAACACGGTATTGCTCAGGTCTACACTTGCACCTAAAAAAAGGTGTAAGTGCATCTCTGGACCAGCTCCAGTGTCAGTGTCAGGTGGTGTGCAAATATATATTAAAAACAAATGACCAATGTCAGAAATATATATATATATATATATATATTTATTAATATATTAAATGTTAATGTTAAATAAAAAAAATTGTGCTACAAAACAGATTATCATGAGAGTTCGGCTGTTGCATTTAACTTTCATTTCTGCGGGAAAATGCACTTTATTAACGCTAAAAAATAATAACTAACATTGCACTTATCAAATATATTATTTGAAATTAAAAATCATATTTGCTTTAAGCATAACACTTTAAACAACATTGTTGAAATAATATGTAACCATCAATAAAGCACGCAAAACCACATACAAAACATTTGGTATGGAATTAATTAAGGCAAAATCAAGTAATTGATGTTTTTAATGATTACAACATGAGAATAAAATATACAAGCCATAAATAAAATCATTGCAAGATGTAAAATAGTTTGTAAAATGAAATCATAAAAATCATGTTTGTGTGACATTTTTTAAATCCAAAGTGCATGACAAGTATGTGACAAGTGGTTTAATTTGTTTATCATAGTTATTCCTATGCCGTGAGGATATGTGGATAAGTTAGACATGACCCCTAGCAGGTGCAAATGTTTTGACGTATCCTGAGCGCACAGTGAGCACTCTCAAATGTGGATCGGGTGCAGTTGCGTTACTACACCCATCCAGCTCATTGGCTACATGCCTCCACCAGCACCCGCCCATGAAACACCCTGCCGAACACAAGCCGATACGCAGCCATTTACGTTTAAACTTGAATAGGAAGTATATGCGTCTGGCTCGGTTCTGAGCATGCGTAGTAGCAAATCACGCAAAATTACGTTTGACAAACTGACACTGCACAGATCTGCATCTGTATATCGCATAAATAATACTTAATTAATGAATGAATATACTTCTGTTGCAAGTAAATCAGTCAGTTTGTAGAATACACAGGGATAGGCTCATACAGAGGATCCAGATGTTGTCATATTGTCACATACATTTCTGAAAAAAGACAGGATATACTGCATGGACAGAACTCAGTTATCAGAGTGTTGTATCATTAGAACAGTGGAAAACATATTAAAGTAAACCATGGAAAATCCTTTTACCAAATGACAGTATGTGAACTGTAACAATTGCGTAATGCTTTTGGAAACATAGTTGTCTACAACAGCTGTATTGTTTCTGCCTGTCTTAGATTACATCACTGATAGTCTGTTGTCCGGTGAAAGAGCCACACTGAGGTTTTATTCTGTGGTTTTTGACTACATTTTACTAATGACATTGGATATTTTTAAACAACTTTTACATTTGTGACCTTTCATAAACCATGACTAATTGTGTAGGGGAGATTAATTGAGTTGTATGCAAACTAATTTTTAAACTTCCTTAACATAAACTATATTCTAAAGAATGTATTCCACATGAGAATTCAAGTACTATGTTTTATCTTGCAGTCAGTAATGCCACACAAAAAGACACATGTTCTATAATTGCAATATACAAAATGAACATGGCCTTTCAGGGCCATATTTACAGATCCATTTTCATGTGGAATTGCGTGCGTATTTAACTGCGCATGCGTAGTAATTTTATTTACTTAAGTTACGTAGAATATACGCACGTAAGTGCTTTAGGCACAGACTTGTGAATCGCACTTGGGGACATACGTACGGAGGGGCGGGGTTAAAATACATACTGGAAAAGTTACGTGAAAGAGGGGGGGGGCATTTAAATGAACCTATGAGGGTGCAGTTAGATTGCACATATGGAAAACATATACGCACGTAAGTACACATGTAAAGTTAGAGGTGCTCTATGGAGGCGTAAGTCTACAACTGCACGGCCGTGAGAGGGGAGTGTCGTGGGTGTTGGCTTGCTATGTGCGTGCGTATAATTGCGTACTTTTACAAAATCACATCTCTAAATACGGCCGTTATTTATGTATTTCTTTCTTTCTTTTTAGATTTGAAAATTTCACAATTAAAATGTTATTTCTTGCAACAATTTTCACTCTGTAAATGTGCACGCGCAATAGAAAAAACGATAAAGAAGTAAGGGGCCCGATCCAGACCTGAACATGTCATGTTAATGTTAGTACGGATAGTGGCTCCGGCTGATCCCCACCACTATCACTCCCCGGCAACATCTACAGAGCCGCAGCACGCTACTAATATAGTGTAACACTAAAATAACACATCCTAGATCTGAAAGAATGAAATATTCTTATTAAATACTTTGTTCTTTACATAGTTGAATGTGCTGACAACAAAATCACACAAAAATTATCAATGAAAATCAAATTTATTAACCCATGGAGGTCTGGATTTGGAGTCACACTCAAAATGAAAGAGGATAAACACACTACAGGCTGATCCAACTTTGATGTAATGCCCTTAAAACAAGTCAAAATGAGGCTCAGTAGTGTGTTTTGTCTCCATGTGCCTGTATGACCTCCCTACAACGCCTGGGCATGCTCCTGATGAGGTGGTGGATGGTCTCCTGAGGGATCTCCTCCCAGACCTGGACTCAAGCATCCGCCAACTCCTGGACAGTCTGTGGTGCAACGTGGCGTTGGTGGATGGAGCGAGACATGATGTCCCAGATGTGCTCAATTGGATTCAGGTCTAGGGAACGGGCGAGCCAGTCCATAGCATCAATGCCTTCGTCTTGCAGGAACTGCTGAAATCCCAATTTCCATCGCTAGACTTTGGAAATTTCCCACGCCGGCAGAGGCTATATATGCCAGCCAAGCGCTCATTAGCGCCGGGGATGACCTGCATGTAGGTCATCGTGTAACGTCGCTCCGGGACCCCTGTGGATTAAAAGCTTAGAAGACTGGACCTGGACACCTGTGGATTAAAAGCTTAGAAGACTTGGACTCCTGTGGATTTAAAGTTTAGAAGACTGGA
>WWET01000720.1:337733-373092 GCA_011038615.1 Limnodynastes dumerilii
TGCTTTTCATTCTGCTGCTGGCGCTAATATTATCCTTTTCCTATTTCAGGTCGTCCGCTCCAGTGAAGATCCGGCGCAGGGAAGATCCGGTGTGCGCCGTTAGATTATATAGAAGATAAGCCCACTTTGTGTTTCTTGGATCTATTCCCGATGAAGTTTATGCCTTCCCGCATTGCGTTGCACCCAGGAGGCATTTGTGGTTTAGCCTCTTTACCCTCTAGGGCGTAGAGGTATTACCAAAATGTTATTGGGTTAGTTTTACAATGCGGAGGTCACATGTTCCCCGGGAATGTACACATTATAATTGAGTGGGCACAAAACATCTCACAATAAAATCCGCTGAGCATCACTGTATGGAGTTTTCATTGAATTTCTCTGAATTGTTGTTATTTTATGAATAAAGAATGAAACGAGTAAATGAATAACATGAGGTTTCATTCTCTTCTTCCTGAGCAGCTGATGCTGAAAGCATTGTGGCTTTCACCCGGGGATTTATTTACATGACTGTATTACTGATATACACCCGGTAAGTCACTGACTATCTGATCACTGGATTGTAGTGTTTATGGGACATTGACATAAACGTCTATTAATGTCACACTATTCATTATAAGGGCTCTCTCTCTCTCTCTCTATCCCCTCTCCCTATCCCGCCCTCTCTCTCTCTCTCTCTCTCTCTTTCTATCTTTCTCTCCTCTCTCTCTCTGGTTTCTATCATCAGGTAAAGCTACAATACTCATGATATGGTTATTTCCTGAGCACCTCAAGACCCCATCTCTCTCCTCCTCACTAAAATCTCTCCCATTATCTCTCTCTCTATCCCTCTCTCTCTCTATCCCTCTCTCTCTCTATCCCTCTCTCTCTCTATCCCTCTCTCTCTATCCCTTTCTCTCTCTATCCCTCTCTCTCTCTCTATGCCTCTCTCTCTCTCTCTCTCTCTCTCTCTCTCTCCCTCTCTCTCTTTTATAACTAAAGGCTGTGAAGTAACAATTTATCTGATACACATCTATCAGAATATCTCTCTCTCTCTCTCTTTTATAACTAAAGGCTGTGAAGTAACAATTTATCTGATACACATCTATCAGAATACATTTCAGAGAAATTTCCATCCCCAAGACCACCACCACCTAAATCAAAACTGCTTGATTATCAGTATGAATCCCTTGCATTGCCTTCATAGAGTGTACTATTTATGGCTGATCAATCTCATCAGTGTTGCTTTGTTTTATTTTTTTTTCTTATATAACTCTATTAATTAGATGTTGTGAAAAGAGGAGATCAGCAATGTTACCCGCTGTCCATAGAGAAAGTCCCAGAGAAGGACACACATTTCAGATGCATATTTCAGGATAACATCAATGATGCTGTTGAATCTCAAGTGCATGTAGCAATTATTCAAGGTAAGCAGAGAAATTCCTGGACTAAGGCACAGTGACTGTGTAAGGTTCACAAGTAACCATGCAGCCCAGAGTAATAAGGTCTCACGAGGGAAGGTATATGATGATGAATATGTAACAGGCATGATAGTAAATGATTATGATGGTGCGAGATGAGTAAAGAGTATAAGAGATGAGTAATAGTATATAATGACGTGTGACTGAGTGATAGTATATGATGATGATGATGATGTGTGATGAGTTATAGTATATGATGATGATGATGATGATGATGAAGTGTGATGAGTTATAGTATATGATGATGATGTGTGATGAGTGATAGTATATGATGATGATGAGTGATGATGATGAGTGATAGTATATGATGATGATGATGATGAGTGATAGTATATGATGATGAGTGATGGGTGATAGTATATAATGATGATGATGATGAGTGATAGTATATGATGATGATGATGAGTGATAGTATATGATGATGATGATAATATGTTATAAGTGATAGTATATGATGATGATATGTGATGAGTGATAGTATATGACGATGATGATGAGTGATGTGTGATAGCATATGATGATGATGAGTTATAGTATATGATGATGATATGTGATAAGTGATAGTATATGATGATGATGTGTGATGAGTGATAGTATATGATGATGATGATGATGTGTAATGAGTGATAGTATATGATGATGATGATGTGTGATGAGTGATAGTATATGATGATGATGATGATGATGATGATGATGATGCTGTGTGATGAGTGATAGTATATGATGATGATGATGATGTGTGATGAGTGATAGTATATAATGATGATGATGAGTGACAGTATATGATGATGATAAGTGATAGTATATGATGGTGATGAGTGATAGTATATGATGATGATGATGATGTGTGATGAGTGATAGTATATGATGATGACGATGATGTGTGATGAGTGATAGTATATGATGATGATTATGAGTGATGTGTGATAGTATAGAACAGACTTGACTGCAGACACACAGCAGGTTGTAGCCCGTGATAGCAGACCTTGACAAAGCATGCAGAGAAGATACAGGGAACAGACATGGCAAATGAGGTTAACCAGAAGCAATTTCATAGGCCAAGGAGTAGGTACTCAACCGCAGCAGTAGAATATGGAGTCTTGTACCAGGATGTTGGAAGCACTGGAAGTTGGAGGAGGAATGGAGACTTGTACCAGGATATTGGAAGCACTGGAAGCTGGAGGAATAGAATCTTGTACCAGGATGTTGGAAGTACTGGAAGCTGGAGGAGGAATGGAGTCTTGTACCAGGATATTAGAAGCACCAGAAGCTGGAGGAGGAATGGAGTCTTGTATCAGGATGTTGGAAGCACGGGAAGCTGGAGGAGGAATGGAGTCTTGTACCAGGATATTAGAAGCACCAGAAGCTGGATGAGGAATGGAGTCTTGTATCAGGATGTTGGAAGCACAGGAAGCTGGAGAAAGAATGGAGTCTTGTACCAGGATGTTGGAAGCACAGGAAGCTGGAGGAGGAATGGAGTCTTGTACCAGCATGTTAGAAGCACCAGAAGCTGGAGAAGGAATGGAGTTCTGTACCAGGATGTTGGAAGCACAGGAAGCTGGAGGAAGAATGGAGTCTTGTATCAGGATGTTGGAAGCACAGGAAACTGAAGGAGGAATGGAGTCTTGTACCAGGATGTTGGAAGAACAGGATGCTGGATATTCCACAGGAAAACACTGGGAGCACAGGGAGAAATGAAGAATTCATAGGGTAACCCTGGAAGTACAAGCAGTACTCTGTTATCCACAGAAAATAAACAGGAGTCAACCACAAGTTCAGAAGTGAGCCTATACTTTGGCAGCGAAATACTGTCAGATTCAGGTTTAAATAGCTCAACAATTAATTTTAGTAGCAACAGCTGTGCCACTACGAAAGAGAGAAAGCTGAAAGCCGGCAGTAGCAGCCATCAGGAACAGGAACTAGATAAGAATTGTGACAGGTGTTTTTAAACATTCATTGTGATTCGCCTGCCTTCTCTGTTATATTATTTTCATGTCATTCTTGTGCCTCACAGGAGAATGAAGAAAATATAACTGTGGCTTCAGTGCATTACCAGCCCTTAAAAACTTTTATTCTGATTATCTTTGACTGCTGAATATTTATGTACTGTGTTCATTTCTCACAGCAAATGATATCGTCTGCCCTGCGGAGAAGTTGTGGGCGGCCACCAAAGCCGGGCATGAGGCTGAGATATTTTGTCCCTCTGGCATGAGAGGCAGAATGTTTAG
Organism: Limnodynastes dumerilii; assembly: GCA_011038615.1. Taxonomy (NCBI): domain Eukaryota; kingdom Metazoa; phylum Chordata; class Amphibia; order Anura; family Limnodynastidae; genus Limnodynastes; species Limnodynastes dumerilii. Next base: position 341,416 of record WWET01000720.1, read on the forward strand.
AAGCTGTTTAGGAAACGGTCAGTGGGGGGCTCCCAGGTCTACCTGTCGGGATTCCCGGATGATGTTTCTGTTTGAACAAGTTCAGGTGAGCACTCATACTCAATGGACAATAGGCCTAATCCAGACCTAAGTATGGGCTTTCATATCCTTTATACCATATTGAGGAGATCAGTATACTCTCTCCTGATCTCCTGCATGGGGAAGTTTTTCACAATACAGTGCATCAATACTGGGTTACTGTACAAATTAAATACCTATGCCCATCCACCATGCCTATATTTCATGGGACGACGCCGGTGGCAGTCGTTGCTGCGAAAATTCTAGTTTAGAAATACAGACAGCTGAAAGCTAATTTTCATCTGCATCTATTTCAAAATATCGCTTTTTTTTAATGGGTAATTATGCCGATCGGCATACTTACCCATTCAGTCTTCGGAAACACCACCGCAGACCCATTGCACCTGCTACAGATCCACTACACCGACTAGACAGGTGAGTAGCACTCTATGGGGAGTCTTAGGTTTTAGACTGTGGGGAGGGGAGTTTTAGGGTTACGCTGAAGGATGGTGAGTCTTAGGGTCCGGCTGCGGGGAAGGGAGTCTTAGGGTCAGGCTGTGGGGAAGGCAGGGTTAATGTTAGGGTAATGGAAGGGGAAGACTGGGGTAATAAAAGGGGAGGGTTAGGGCTAGGGTTGGAATAACGTTGAAACACCATTCGGCGCAGCGTCTTCCTTCTTTCGTCAATCAATTGCTTCTCCTCTGCGAGGCCGAAGCAATCGATTTCCCAGCCAGTTTGGAACTGGCTGGTAGATTACAACCCTTTCGATGAAGGGCCATTCGCAGCACTGACCCACACCCCTTGTACGTATTGTACCCATCCCCATGCAGAAAATAGCATCGGATGCCTTTGTTCTGATGTGGAATTACTTGCACCTAGCGTACATCAGTCACGCGTTCTTATTAAGTCTGGATGGGGCCCAATGTATAAATGTCTGCAGAAGACATAACTAAGAGTTTTCCCAACAATGTTAAGGCAAAAATATGCAAACACTCTATGAGATGAAATGATCTATAGAAGTAACAAACTTCTCTTTCATTCCTTTCCTTAGTGGATCAGGGGTGGCCTGGGAATTGCAGAACAAGAGATTTCATCGATTATTGTGAACCTCAGAAGCCACATTATGTCAATCCAGCGTGACATGAGCGTTGGGTATTCCTTGGATGTTACTACTGTTCTAGATACAATCAAAGTCCTCTCTCTGACAGCCGTGCAATACAAATTACAATTCAACTTTACCATCATGACTGTAAGTATGAATAAACAAGTTTAGCTTTACGTTGAGGTAGAAAATGATGGACATCGGGTCAATTCTATATAACGATGGTGGGCTGGATCCAGACCTGACATCGGGCGTCCGGTATATATACGTCCTTTATTTAGCGATTTTCCTACTGCGCATGCGTAGTACATTTTTTTATGTTATTTACGTATCTTTTCCTTACGTAGATTGCGTAAATGCGGTCTGAAAGATAAGGCCCAATGTCAGGTCACTTAAGCACGCAAGGTGCGTAAGTGGCCTGATTTGACTGGCGCATTTCAGACCGCATTTACGCAATCTACGTAAGAAAAAGATACATAGATTACTTTAAAAAATTACTACGCATACACAGTAGTAAAAATCACTAAACACCGGACGTATATGTTATAGGTCCGGTAGTTTGAATACGGACCTAAATGAGAACATAATAGATTAAGATTACATTACAAGAATCAATTCAGTGGTGTAACTATTGAGGGTGCAGAGGATGACACTGCTATGGTGCCCTATGGGCCCATACTGCATCCACCAAGGATTTATAAGCCCAGAGCATCAGTGCTAAGTTGTCAGCTTCAGATAAGACCTTTAGAGACAGAGGACCTGAAGAAGGCTGAGTTCCCAGAGTTGGTTAAGCCCTTATGTACTATACTAATTTAAGCACCTGACCCGTTTTCCATGGGACTGATTCTGAGTATTTGAAGCCTAAGGGCCTGATCCAGAACAACGATGTAGCGCTGAGCGTGCTAACGCTCAGCGTTACATCGCTGACTCCCCCCTGGCACTCCCCCTGTGCGGGCGTATGGCCCCTTCCTTACGCCGGGTGAAGGCTACCCTAGCTTCGCCCGGCGTAAGGAAGGGGCCATACGCTCACACAGGAGCGTATGGCCGCCTAGCCCGCCCCCCTAGCCTCATTTACTTACCTCCCCCCGCCCTCCTGGAGTAACGTGAGCGTTGGGACGCTGGAGGACGTCCCCTCCAGCGTCCCAACGCCGCTACTATGGACGCCCGATCGTAGATCGGGCGTTTCCATAGTAACGCCGCCCAACATCTGCCCGGCGCATGCGCATTCGAGCTACGGTCGCCGTACTAGCGACGGCGGCCGTAGCTCAGGATCAGGCCCTAAATCTCAAAATATTCCTTGACCATATTTCAAGGTGTCTCCATTGACCATCTTGTGTTCTGTCTACAGGATTTTGTCTTTGTGTTCAGTCGTGTTCTAGACTACAATACGGAGACTGCATGGAGGGACGCCCATATCGATGACCCATTTCTTGGTTCCACCTTTATGCAATCTGTTGGAAACATTATTACACTTTTTGAACCAGATGGAACCAATTTCACCATCATTCAGCCTAACTTCCTCCTGAGTGTTACGGTTCTTAAGCCCTTGTTTCGGACTAGCTACAACATCACTTTTAACATAACGCCAACCGTTAGCGTTTTTATGAAAAATATTTCTTTGTGGGTTCCTACGGATGTTGACAACGTCTTTGTGATAAGTGTGGTGCTAGGAAACCTGGCTTGGGCCCTTCCTATGAATTTTGGAGATAGCGTGAAAGGATATCAGCACAACGCGGAGAGCCATATCATAATGAACTCCATCTTGATAGGTAATAGGAGTTTAAGACAAGCCGATATCGATATGGTTTTTGTTCATGGAAAAGAAATAAACGACACAGTTGCTCAATGTGTGTTTTGGGATTACAGTTTGTTTGAAGGAGAAGGAGCATGGTCAACAGAAGGATGTTGGACGGTCCGGGAAGACAATTTTACCAAATGCCAGTGTACACACCTAGCGCCCTTCTCAGTCTTGATGTCACTTGGGGTTTTATTTACAGACAGTTATCTGGAGATTCTTAGCCAGATAGGGGTCAGTTTATCGATTATCGGTCTGATTATTTTTATAATCATGAGTATTGCAGAGTGGAAGATAGTGGTTAAGGACGACAATTCCCTTTTCCGACAGCTGGTAGTCCTCAATATTGCCATCTCTCTGTTGCTTGGAGACATATGGTTCTTGGCAGCGACCGTGATGGAAGAGAGCGACGATAACAAGTGGTGTGTCTCGGCAGCTTTTTTCCAGCACTACTTCTATCTTTCCACATTCCTCTGGTTGTTGGTCCACGGTCTTCTTCTGTTTCATCAAATGGTTTTGGTTTCCCATCAGCTTGTAAAGAGCATTGTTATCCCAGTTATGATGGTTTTCTGTTACATTATTCCTCTCATCATTGCTGGTGTGACTATAGGTATAGACTATCCAAAGGAAAAATACCTTGAGGAGGATTATTGTTTTATAAATGGGGAAAATGGGTCCATATTTGCCTTTTCAGGGCCAGTCATTCTCGTGGTCTTCGTGAACTTCTTCGTTATGGGTGGAATGATCTGGAAATTAGTGAGTCCTACAGTACCGGAAGGGCAAGAAGAAGAAGAAGACAACAAAGCTTTAGTGAACAAGGCCATCGTCATCTTAACTGCAGTGTTTGGTATAACGTGGATTCTGGAAAGTGTGACACTGATGGAAGAGCCTCATGAATACGTCAGTTATACCTTCACCCTCCTCAACACCTTCCAGGTATTTACATACAGTTGTGCTCAGTTAAACCTTTCCCAAAAACAGTGTGCTATACATGGTGGGAAATTGCATGCATGGTGGGCCCACCTGCCGGGAAAAGTCGAATTGGATTTCAGAAAGCATTCCAACGTTGTGTACTTAACAATTAGCAGCTACCAGCTTCCTGCAGAGATCAGGCAATTGAACTGACGTCACCCTTTCAATCTCTTACAGAAAGAGAGTATGACTCATCCTAGTATAATGTCTAAATTCAACATGGTGCAGTTTAGAATGTCGATATTTACTCTCCCCGGTACTTGCTGTACCCATGCAGAATCCCCGGTATCTACTGTGCTTCCTTGGTTACTGGTTAGGTTTAGGAGTTAGGGTTATGTTTAAGGTGAGTGATATTAGATAATTATATTAGGGTTAGGATTTAAGGTTAAGGTTAGAATTAGGCTTAGGGAAAGGATTATTGTAATGCTAAACAAAGTGCATGTGGGTATTACAATATTTTTTCAGACAGGTGTCGCGGTAACGACAATTAAGAGCAATCAGCCTTAACACAAAGACATCATGTTATACTTGTAAGTGGGTGTGGCTTGGTATATTAATGCACATAGGTGTAACGCTTAAGACTTAAGAACTGCTGCCATTTACTTTGGCATGAGCCGGAAATGTACATGGAAAAGGCTACAAATGCAAGGAGATCGGTTAGCAGTTTGGTTGCTCAGATGCGTGGAGAGAACGTGCTTGCGTTTGGAGATTCGTGCGCATCCGTTGTTCTGGTAACTAATGCTTGTCGCTCGTAAGGTAGGATCCGATCCACTGTTCCTATAGTTACAGTGGCCGGTATTCCGTGCACCGAACGTATGCATATACGTCCGTTGTTTACCGAAATTGGATACTGCGCATGCGCAGATAGTTTTTTACGTAATCTACGTATCTTTTTGGTACGTAGATTGCGTAGATGCAGTCTTTCAGGGGAGGTATTTAGATTAGCTGGGGAGGGCGGGGGGTGCAATGTCTATACAGACATTGCACGGAGAGATAAGGTAGATCTATGGTACTCGTAAGGGACATTAGGTACTTAAAAACGGGGGGGGGCGGTTGGGGGCTGGAAGAGTGAGTTAGGTACACATCTACCCACAACTATCTCACTCTTATCTGTGACTCAGGTCCTCTAAGACTAGTGGTACCATGAGTGGATAATGGCACTGATTGAACAATAGTGGTTTATTTGAAGTTGGTCTAAGAAAACCTGCACACCGACCATGTTTACATGATTCAACATATAACAGAGAACATATAAATTACAACAGAATGTAATGTATGTAATGTAATATTCAACATGAGTTTGCAAGTTAAATATATTAAAGGGGTCCGTTTGTAAAGACCAACATACACAATAGAATGTGTTCCACCACTGAGTGGAGATATCCCTTTCTAGAGGATTCCACGTGCTTGTTAGGAATCACAGTCTAATGTCTAATGTAGGTGTGATTTATTGTAGAACAGGATCTTAGAAACGCAAGTCAAATGCTTGGTTGTATAGGGAGAGGAATAAGTAGCAGAAAGAGAGAAGTAGCGATGTCATGTTATAGATCATTGGTGCAGCCTCACTTAAGAAAACTGTGTTTGGTTCTGAAGGCCATAAATACATTAGAGACTGTGCAAAGAAGAGCAACTAAAATGGTGCATGGCCTGTGTCACACACCATACAGAGACAGACTAGAGGAACTAAACATGTATAGCTTGGAGCAGAGAAGGGCCAAGTTGGTATGATAGCAGCTTTCACATATATAAAGGGGTGTAGCCAAGTACAGGAGCGGGACATTATTCAAAGGAAGAGGTGTAAGAGAACACAAGGGCATGTGTATAAACAGGAGGCTGGATGGACCATGTGGCTCTATTCTGCCGTCACTTTCCGTGTAACATTTCATGGTACTTGAAGGACAGTTTTAAATTTTTGTAACCATTACAACAAGTTGAATATAGGACAACACTTGCACAGGTCTTTGCATACAAATTGATATGACCTATTCATGGGGATGTCCATGTTTCTCAGAGAAACTCTGCTTAATACGAAATATTTTGCTTTCTCCAGGGTCTCTTCCTCATGTTGATTGGATGCCTCTTGGACAAAAGGGTGAGCGATGAAACTAGTCTAAACCACCAGATGACAAGTGCATAAATTAAGACCATCTTGAGGATATTATTGGAAGACTCATAAATACATCTGATACATAGATCAATATTTTTCCGTATTCTGTTTGACAGGTCCGAGAAGCGATTTCAAAAATGTTTCAAAAACTTCAATCACTAATATGTTCCTGCGGTAAAAAAAACTCGTACAACGTGGTAAGAAACGTGTTGGCAATATGAAAATATGTAAAATCCTTTGTAACGCTTACCAATGGGCCTTTTGCAATCTTTAGGACAACTAAAAATGGGCCTGAGTCTGGATGGGGGGGACTGGGTAGAATTTGGGGGTGGAACTGCTACCTGATAGAAGCTGGCAACTTAAAACAGCGCTCAGCACTTCATGTATGAGGTATGAGTGCTACACATACGTACAATCATACGTGGAGTGCTGAGCGCTGTTATAAGCTGTCAGCCACTGACATCTTGCTTACAGTGCAGGGGGAGTGGCTGCAACAGGTCCTCCCCTCTCCTCCGGGCCCCATAATAGCCACACCCCCTGCTGTAGGAAAACTCAATCTTGTTCTTTGTCCTTAATTCTACTTAAAATTAGGATTATCTTAATACTAGGTCAGTGATTAGCACTTCTGACTTATCCCGGACTTAGCATGTTCTCCCCGTGTCTGTGTGGGTTTCCTTCCACAATGTCCAAAGAAAATCATGCTAGTAGGTTAATTGGCTTCCTAATGAAATGAAAGTGTGTGTGTGTGTGTGTGTGCTTAGAGAACATTATCCGCTAATGTGAATGTCTAATATTCTCTGAAAAGCTGCAGAAAATTTGTGGCACTCTATTAACAAACATTATCAATATAATACCACAGTTAAAGACTAACAATCTCTAGTTGCAGGGTCAGGCTGGGCTGTTTCTTTAACCATAAGTGGTGCAATGCTGAAAACAGAAACATAAATTCAATACCATCTACTAAACTCTGCCTTCTCTTCACAGGACCGCAGCAACATACCAGAAACTATGGAGGTGTATTGTCCGATGGCCAACAGCTTCTATGCCTACAGGTCACCAGATTTGGGTGGCCATGACAACCAAACCTGCAATGGGGAACTGACAGAGACACCCGCAACTGATGAGAGAACATAGATGGGACAGTGGATTAGTTATTCAAAATACCACCTTCTGAAACATGTTTATTGCAGTTCTAAAATAACTACTTGATGGCAAGAGGTGAATCATTAAACCTTCAACATGAAAGATATTGGGTGGGATCCAGACTTCGGCTTTTGATTCAAGTGGATAGGAGGGTGTGGCATCTACAGTAGATTGCTTTGTGGGATTGTCACACAAAAAGGAGAAAACACATGTAAAGCATGTTTTAACAAAAGTAGAACTCTATCAGGTGGACACCAAATGCCCAAACACTTGCCATAAAACTTCAAACACGGGTCCCCACGGTGTCTTGAGCTGTGATCTGTATCCTGACAGGACACTGTTGTGAATGCAAGTTGGATCTACTACTAATCACAACTGTTTTGGCTAAGTACTTTTCTTTATATATTCCCAGATCCTAATAACCTCTCTTACACTTTAAATGTATGTACCCTGTTGCTGCTGATGTTTTTATATATGTTGTACAATCCAGGTCACTTGGGTGATTTATCTTTTAATATTCACTTACAATCACTACATTTGTGATCACATTGGGCCTGATCCAGAAAAACGCTTTGGAGCGAATTTACACGTGGCGGAGACGAAAAATCCCCTTTTGGTAAGTACTGCGCATGCGCACCATAGAAAATACGCTCAGTAGCGTAGCGTAATTATGAACGTATGGGCCATTCACGTATTTGTCACGTAAATACTTACGTGTGGGCGTGCCAATTTTACATAATTCCAAAATACTTCTCAAAATTTTACGTGCGTCCAAAATACGTCTGAAATACGTGAAGTAGGCGGGGGGTGGTATTTAAAGTGTACAGTATGGGCGTGCTTAGTTGAGTAAATTCGACTAGCCCATACGTACGTGTGCGTACAAATGCGGTTATGTTGGAAAAAGTTAAGGTAGGGTTTGGAAAGCGTATCTTGACAAAATACGTACGTTCAAGGGGTGTGTCGAGGGGAGTGTAACGAATTTACACGCACGAAAATACGCTACGCGAATAAACGTACGGCAAACATAGTTCTGGACCTACCCCATTATGTGTATTAATTGTGAACAATAAAATTTGAAGTTTTATGACAAGTGTTTAGGTATTTGGTGTCCACCTGATAGAGTTCTACTTTTCTTAAAACATGTTTTTTTTTTTCTCCTTTTTGTGTGTGATTCATTCTTTTTTACTTTTTTACTATTTTCTCTATACTATATTTGTGCGACCTTAACCTTGTATTGTTAATTTTTGGGAATGTCCCCATGTGATCTGTCCAGGGTTGGCTGATTTTAAAATAAACAAACACTTTCTGTTTCATTATGCTGTGACTACTTAAAAAAAAAAAATACTGTATAAAGGAACCCTCCTGGTATTATTTAACATTTTCATTGCTTGTGGTCTTCAGATGAGGGAGCTGAACAAATGCAGTGATAACACACACACACACAAGAGATTTAGGGAGGGTGAAGTAGACCAGAGAGGTGCTAAACCCGCCTAGCATCAGTCAAGACACCATAAATAACACTGCGTTGAAATAAGTTTAGATCATCGATTTATATTCAAATGTATTAGGAAAAATAAGCAGAAAATGTTGGTTTTATTGAAGGATGTCAAACTTCAAAAAGAAATGTTCCACACCAGTAAAATACAGAATCTTATTTCTATAATATTTTTTTGTTATATGGGGTTATAGCAGGTGCTACCTCTGCGGTTAATTTACTACCCCCAAAATACCACAGAAGAACATGGTGAACTCAAAACCACCATATAAAAATGTAACTTTATTCAATTGCAATCTTCAATTTTTAAATCCATCTTTATTAGTTCATCTTTCACAGACATTATTTACTGTATAAAAAGTAACAATTAGGCAACACTGAGAACACATCATAAACATGTATATTAAAAACACGCTATCCACTGCCCAAAGTTATATAAATATGTATCCTTACAAAAATGTATATATTAATATCAAGTTGTAAATGGCTCAAACTATCTCCTTGAAAAAGCTTTTCCAGCAAAACACGTTTTGGGTGTTTTCCAGTATCCACACTCCTGGCTTATGTTCCTGCATACCACAGCATGTCTTAGTATCTAAGTATGTCTAAGATTTTTTTGACTGCAATGTAACATGGCTGATCACAGGTAGATCGTGGCCTCTTGTGGGTGAAGACCCACTGTGAGGTGGTATTTTATTTTTCTTTTGTTGATTTCAGTTTTCAGAAAGATAAACTATTGAAGATGGATTTAAAAATTGAAGATTGCAGTTAAATAAGGTAAAATTATACCTGATAATTTGATTTCCTTGTGTCCTGATGGCAGCATAGACCTTGGGTTATGTCCTCTGGGCGGGAGCCAGTACAGGTCAAAAGAAAGACACCCTCGGATGCATAAATAGGCCCCTCCTCCCCTCTCTGGTGCCTTCCCACTTGTTCCAGTTATAATAAAACACATACAATAAGCAGATCTATAAACTACAGAAAACTTAGGGTTGGATCTAGCTATGCTGCCATCAGAACTCAAGGCAATCAAATTATCAGATATAATTGTACCTTTTCCTTATCCCCCGATGGCAGCATAGACCTTGGGACATGCCCAAGCTGAAATTAAGGGATGGGAGAAACTAAACAACTGCACTAAGCACTTTTCTACCAAATTTTGCCTCTGCTGAGGCCAATAAATCAATATTGTAATGTTTAGTGAAAGTGTGTATTGAAGACCATCCAGCTGCATTGCATAGTTCTTGGAGTGAAGCTGACTACTTTTGTGCCCAGGAAGTAGCCATGGCTCTGATGGAATGGGCTTTAATGCCTCCTGGAATTTCCATGTTTTTGGAAGAATATGTAAATTGGATACATGACTTGATCCATCTGGCTACGGTAGATTTTGCAGCCTTTGTTTTTTTTCCCTTTGGTATAATGAAAAGTCTATTTACTTTCCTAATTTTACTAGTCCTATCTATATAGATCCTTAAGGTCCTAACTAAATCTAACCTATGAAAAACATTTTCCTTGTCTGCTACTGGATTGGGACATAAGGTGGGGAGTACTACCTCCTGATTTAAATGAAGCTTGGACACTACCTTCAGCAAGAAGTTGGGATTGGTTCTTAATACTACTCTATTCAAATGGAAGCATGTGTAAGGTTCTTCAGAACAAAATGCTTGAATCTCTGATACTCGTCTTGCGGAAGTTATTGCGATAAGAAATGCTGTCTTCCATGATAAAAACTTTAGTGAGATATTCTCCAAAGGTTCGAAAGGATGATCTGTTAATACCGTAAAAAGAAAAACACTAATGGGCGCAAAAAATAAGAAACTAAGTGACCAAATATAAATTAGTGCCGAATCAATACTGAATAAATCAACAAAATCATATATAAAAGAAAAACAATGACTGGTGTGAATCTGCAAAGTGCCTATGCAAACAGTGGTATGAAAAGTGTGATAGATTGCAATATCATAACCAGTTATATCATAACCAGTGATAGTGGATCTAAACAAATGAGTAAATACAATAGTAAACCTAAAAAAATAAATAGTAATTGCACATAAAGAGCGGAAAGTCCCGGTATTGAAGTTCTCCAAAGTTAACTATGGTTCTCTAAAAACCAAAACAGTTTTTTTTTTTTTAAAAGTCAAATTTTCAGAGGACAATCAGTTCATGATGTAAAGTGCTGCTTGTGCGGTCCTCGCAAAAGAGGAGGAGACGCGGCTTACAGTTCTGAATAGAAAACGTTTGGGAATTATTCTGTTAGGTGCTGGATCATGGTTGTGGTTCACGTGCAGAGGAGACCACTGTTTAACTTTCCTGCAGTCTAGGCTGAATGTCCGATGAGCGCGCCGTGGCACTGTTGTGATGACTCGTATGTAAACAAATCCTTTGATCTCCGTATCATTAAAGGCCTTTGATCTCCGTATCTCTTCCATATTATTAAAGATCAAAAAATCGCAATGTGTAAAAAATGATTTAACATTTATTGGGACACATAAAAACAAATTAGTACATTAAAGAGTAAAAAGATACCCCCCAGGGGGAGGACCCGTACCGGACAACTGAAGACAGCGAGATGATGGTAAACCTGGGTATTTCACATGTACTCCTAAGCAATCCTTTAGGATACCTCTCACACCTGTGCAGCACACCTACCGACGCGTTTCGACTTAATGTCTTAATGTTAATACGTTGATGACTAATTTAAGATCCCAAGGTGATATAGGTTGACGTCTTACAGGCCCGTATTCTCATGACTGCCTGAATAAATTGTTTAACATATTTGTTATTGGCCAAATTTATATCTAATACCGCACTGTGTCGAAATGTGTACCTTAATTGTACCCACTACAAGTCCCTTGTCCAGCCCATCTTGAAGAAACTCCAGAATGTTAGAAATTGAGGCTGGCAATGTTTCGTTTTCGTTATCTGCACACCAGGCTTGATAGATGTTCCACACTTTGTGGTATATCTTTGATGTTACCGGCTTCCTGGCTTTTAGAAGAGTATCAATTACTTTTGGGTGGAATCCTTGATTCTGAAGACTGGCGCTTTCAGCAGCCATGCCTTCAGTTTTAATGTTTTTTGGACAGGGATGATTTACTGGAACCTGCTTCAGCAACCCTGGGAAGGACTTTAGATGCCATGGATCTTCTATGGCTAGTTCGAGGACTTGCGGGAACCAAGCTCTTTTTGGCCAGAAGCTTAGTATCACTATGCAGAGTACTTGACTGTTTTTGATCTTGTTTAGCACTCTTTGGATCATATGCATGGGTGGAAAAACATAGCCCAACGTTTCTGTTGCTGGTTATGGCCATAATGTCCACTTCTGGACATCCCCATTTGGCTGCTATCATGTCGAATGTGGCTTGGTTGAGCTCCCATTCTCCTGGCATCAGATCCTGGTGACTCAGTTGATCTGCAATGTTGCCTGCTATATAAACTGCTGAGAGATCGATTAAGTTCCTTTCTGCCCACAACAGTAATGTTCTGGTTTCCGCCATGAGCTTCTTGCTTTTGGTCCCTCCTTGTCGATTGACATAGGCGACCACTGCCTTGTTGTCAGACTTGATTATAACGGGTTTATGAGAAATAAAAGATTGGCAGGTTATACATGCTTCTTTCACAGCTCTTACTTCTATCAGATTGGAATGAGTTAAACTCATCTGTTCGTCCCAGATTCCCTGAGCTATATGGGAACCACATACTGCACCCCATAGCCCTTCCACTTGCTTCTGTAGTTATAGTTATGGGGTCTAGGTGTCTGAAACTCTTTCCATTTGATAGATTTACTAAATTTGTCCACCATAACAAATCTTGCCTTACCCCAGAAGATAAGCAAATCAATTGATCTTTTGACTTCGGATCTCTGTCCCATTGTTCTAAAAATTCTGCTTGCAGGGCTCTCATATGTAATTTTGCCCACAGGACTGCCTCTATGGAGGAAGACATAAGACCTAACAGCATCATACAATCTTCTACTGACACCCAGGGCTGCCACCTAATGCGTAATACCTGATCTCTCAAAGTATTTACCTTCTCTGAAGGTAGAAATACCCTTTCTTGAACAGTGTCCAATATCATGCCTAGATATTTCAGGCTTTGTGTAGGCACAAGATGAGACTTTTCCATATTTAATATCCACCCAAAATGCTGAAGAACTTGAGCTACTCTGTTCATACATCTTACCGAATGTTCTAGGGAATCTGCTATTAAAAGGACATCCAGGTAAGACCAAACGAGGATTCTTTCCAACCTGAGGATGACTATAACAGGAATTAACACTTTTGTAAAAGTTCTTGGAGAAGTGGAAAGACCAAAAGGAAGTGCATTGAATTGGTAATGTTGGTGGAAAATACAGAATCTTAAATACATCCGGTGCTGCAGCAGAATAGGTACATGAAGATAGGCGTCCTTCAAGTCTATAGAGGTAAGATACATATTTTTGTAAAGTCCTGCAACAATAGACCTAATAGATTCCATTCTGAAGTATCTTATGTGTAAAAACTTGTTTAACATTCTTAAATCTATAATGAGTCTGAATCCTCCTGTATGTTTCCTGACTATAAAGATCTTTGAGTAACACCCCTTCCCTCTCTGAAGATAAGGGACCTTGGATATTACCTTTTGCTTGAGAAAACTGCTGACGTTGGTCTCCAGAGCCCATCTTTCTTCCTGACATCGAGGAGTGGATGAACAGAGAAAGAAATCGGGAGGTGGTGTCTGCACGAACTGCAGAGCATATCCTTGATTGCCGATTGTTAGTACCCAACGATCTGTGATAACTTGACTCCACTGACTTGCGAAGTTCCTTAGCCTTCCTCCCACCGCCAGTCGTGGAAGGGAGCTCTGGCGTCATTGAGCGGGGGGACGAAAAAATTGGATTTCTCTTCCCCTGAAAGCTTGAAAATTTTGTTGGGACATTCCAGTCAAACTTTCTTAGGTATGCTCTACCGGGTCTGTATAATCTGGCATCTCTGTTGTCTTATTGAGATGGCCTGTATCCTCTTGTAGAATAAGGCTTCCTTAGTGGCTTATCTTGAGGTAGCCAAGTTGACTTGCCACCGGAGATCTTTAAAATTATGTCATCCAGTTTTCCCCTGAAGAGATAATCGCCTGCAAAAGGTAATGCTAAAAGTCTTGAGTTGGATTGTGCGTCTGCCACCCAATGTCTTAGCCAGAGTGCCCGTCTAGTAGATACAGCTGTTGCTGTGGCTCGACACTAATTTGATGGAATCCGTCGATGCTTCGCATATAAACTCTGTTGCTGCGCTTTATTCCTTTCCGCGAGTCCCTTCTCAAGCTCGTTACCCCAGACACGTAACACTCTTGCTGTGACAGCTGTAGATACCACTGGCCTCAAAGCTGATCCTAAGGTGGTGTACTGTTTCTTTAAAGATACTTCCATCCGATGATCCATCGCATTTTTAAACGCATATGCATCTTCTAATGGCAAAGTTGCTTTCTTTGAAATTCTTTAAATAGCAGCATCTATTCTTGATGTCTCTTCCCTCTTGCTGGTGTCTTCCTCTGCAAATGGGTAAATTTTTGCCATTTTGCTGTGTGACATAACGCTCTCGTCTGGATGTTTACATTCTTCCTGAATGATTTCTTTGACCGTCTGGGAAACTTCTAGTTTTCTTCTTATGTTCCCTGAAGATTAATTCTTTTAAGTGAATATCTTCTTTGGCTTCATGAATATTCAACGTTTTATCAATTAATTTTAATAAATTTTCTACAAGCATAGGATTCATGGTGTCTTCCCCTCTAGAAACCATAGATTCTACCTCAGACGCTTCCCCTGGTAGATAAGCTCCTTCTTCAGGATCAGAAACATCCGATGCTTCCGAAATAGATATTCTCGGGCACTTCAAAGACATAGCCTGCATTAAGTCGTCCTTTGTAACAAATGTATCTGTAAACGTGGCTTTGATCAAATTAATTATATCCACAACCTGCGTCGGTGGAAGCGGCTGCTGTTTAAGTGTACATTGTGAACAAATGGAACTTGTAGCATCATCCGGTAATGAAGTATTACATAAAGAACATGGTGACAATTTTTATTTCTTTTGCTTCTCCTTTGATGTAGAAGACATTTTACTGGATCCAGATCTAAAAATGCATATATAAATATAAAACACTAGGCTATATTCCAAAAGAAATAGAAAAGATTCTAAAGGATAAACTGACTCAACCAGATTTTCTTTGTGACCGATTTTCATCCATTTTAGTGGTGTTGCATAAGTCTGATAGACTGTATGCTGATAATCCACAAACATATGTGCCACCAGGCCCCTTTTAAATAGATGAAAGGGCGCCAAAACAATACATAGCTTCTCTCCATAGATTACCACAGGCCACTCCAAAATTGTAGCCTAAAGTGCTCTAGCTTCAGGAAATAGGAAGTGGATCCTTTGCCCTTACCAGTTTAAAAACCGGAAGTATCGCCGGGCTGCAGCGCTAAGACTGCCGTGGCTGGGATGTCCCCCATCAACGGAGAGACTTCAAAGGGCCGGTCACACCACCCCTCCCCCACCACTAAGACATGCGGACCGGAGAGCTTCCAAGGCGTCTGCCTGGGTATCGCGGCATTGGCTGTTTTTGATGGGTCCTAAACACACACCTGCCTGACTCCTATCCACAGGAAAAAGAAAGTCACCAGATAGTGGAGGAGGGGCCTATTTATGCATCCAGGGGTGCCTTTCTTTTTACCTGTACTGGCTCCTGCCCAGAGGTCATAACCCAAGGTCTATCCAAAAGCAATAGAAAAGATTCTAAAGAATAAACTGACTCACCCAGATTTTCTTTGTGACCGATTTTCATCCATTTTAGTGGAGTGTCGCATAAGTCTGATAGACTGTATGCTGATAATCCACAAACACGTGCCTCCAGGCCCCTTTTAAATAGGTGAAAGGGCGCCAAAACAATACATAGCTTCTCTCCATAGATTAACACAGGCCACTCCAAAATGGCCGCAGTTGTAGCCTAAAGTGCTCTAGCTTCAGGAAATAGGAAGTGGATCCTTTGACCTTACCAGTTTAAAAACCGGAAGTATCGCCGGGCTGCAGTGCTAAGACTGCCGCGGCTGGGATGTTCTCCATCAACGGAGAGACTTCAAAGGGCCGGTCACACCACCCCTCCCCCACCAAGACATGCGGACCGGAGAGCTTCCAAGGCGTCTGCCTGGGTATCGCGGCATTGGCTGTTTTTGATGGGTCCTAAACACACACCTGCCTGACTCCTATCCACAGGAAAAAGAAAGTCACCAGATAGTGGAGGAGGGGCCTATTTATGCATCCAGGGGTGCCTTTCTTTTTACCTGTACTGGCTCCTGCCCAGAGGTCATAACCCAAGGTCTATGCTGCCATCAGGGGATAAGGAAAAAGAGTTACATTTTTATATGGTGGTTTGGAGTGCACTGTGTTTGTTGTATTTTGGGGTAGTAAACCCTTCTTTTTCCTTGTTTTGAAAATCCTAATCAAAGCCTAAAAACGTCGTTGGGCTAGATTTGCTAAGCTGTGGAAAAGGAAAATTGGAGATGTTGCCAAGAGCAATCAATCTGATTCTAGCGCTCACTTTCTATTACATAGTAGAAAATGTCAGCTAGAATCTGATTGGTTGCTATGGGCAATATCTCCACTACAAGCAGGATTCCGTTTTCCTTTCATTTAAAAATTATACGGCATAAGGAATTGCAGTGTGAAAAAACAAACCCGTTTTAAGTCCAGCTCTTTCACTAGAAATGTAAAAACAAAACGAAAAAAAAAAAAAAAAAATCAATCATAAAAAGCCCGGTGGACCAGAAAGGAGACACACACATAAAGCCCGGTGGACCAGAAAGGAGACACACAACTACAACCGGAACAGACGGCTGCTGAATGCTGGAACTCTGAGGAGTTACGGGCAAACAAACAGAAGTCTGGATTGTTTACCATATTCTGAATAAAACCAGGACACAGAATAATGAATTGTTTATTTTATTAACTCTTAAATTCCGGTTCTCTCACTTGCTGGGGTGACCGCGACACTTCCTTTCTGTACAAGCTCATTGACAGAGGTGAGTATTGTGAGGCTTCTATTAAGCGACATCAGGAAAAATTCATCAGGTTAACAGGAGCAAATCCCTTTTCCTATCAACTGGAATAAAAAAATGAAGCAAGGAACCGCCATGGGCACCAGACAGGCCCCTGACCGGGATCAGGCATTTGCTGAGCACTTTGTGCCAATCAGTTCTTCATTTCCAAACTGCAGACAAGGCCACTAAAAGTATTTACAGTGCAGCAGAATTTTCACCAATGGCAGGAACACATTCTCAGTTATAAGTGCATTTGCTTCCAAGTTCAGGCATGTTTGAAGCTTCTTATTACTGGGGGTAAAGTTCTACAATCATTCCGTGTCCCTAAAAGAGAAAGAGGAAATGATTAAGTATCACTGATCAGACAGCCATAAAATACACAAGCAAGGAATCCAGTGTGGATAAATACTGAGTAAGGTACGATATTTTATACAGAAGCTCAATGCTTACTGACTAATCACAGAACACAGAAATGCACCAAGTCGCTAAAATGGTCATATTTAATTATTAACAGGTTTTTATATAGCGTAAACAGATTACATAGCGCTTTACAGAGAAGATGTCACATTCACACATCAGTCCCTGTCCCAATGAAGCCTCATTCTAAGTTTCCTAACACACACACATACACACACAGTAGAGTTAAATTATTCAGCATCCAATTAGCCTTCCAGAATGTTTTTGGAGTGTGGAAGGAAACCGAAGCACCTGGAAAAAACCCACACAGACACGGGGAGAACATACACACTCCACACAGATGAAGCCCTCCTTCTATTTGTCCAACCAGCCTTATTGCCCATTCCTTCTGTGTGTCCAGTCAGTCTAACTGCCCCCTCCTTATTTGTCCAGACAATCTTATTGCCCCTCTCTATGTTCAGCCAGTCTTATAGCCCCTCTTTATGAGTGACCACCCAGCCTTATTGCCCCTCCTGTGTCCACCCAGCCTTATTGCCCCAACTTTTTTGTGTGCAGTCAACATTATTGTTCCCTCCATCAGTTTATCCAGTCTTATTGCCCCCTCTTTGTGCCCAGTCAGTTTTATAGCCCCCTCTTGAGTGTCCACCCAGCCTTATTACCCCTCTATATGTGTCCATTCAGCCTTATTGCCCCTTTCATGTCCAGCTTCCCACTCCAAATCCCCATCTACTCTCTAAAATAACTTTATAATAAACGTACCTTTCCTGGGTCTCTTCCGGCTCTCTCCTCCGCGGCGCGCACTCTGCAGACTTAGGTCACGCTTGCGTCTTCTGATCAAAGCTGCGGCTGCGCATAGCACAGCACAGCCAACTCTGTCAATGGGAGCGAAGCTCCTGGGACACACTGAGCATGTTATGCCATACGGCGGTATACCTGCACTTCTGTGAGCCCGCACGGAGTAAATATACAGCCCACTCACAGAATCTTAAAATTCTATGAGCAGCTGTATTTTTACTCAGAGCTGAATACCGGCCCACTTCGAGCGCTGTATCAGTCCCTGTCCCAATGAAGCTACATATTAAGGTCCCAAACACATACACACTCACACACTAGGGTTAACTTAGTCTTTTGTGTGTAGGAGGAAATTCATGCAGACACGGGGAGAACATACAAATTCCACACAGAAGAGGCTTATTCCAGGAATCAAACTCACGACCCCATCGCTGTGAGACATAAGTGCTACTCACTGAGCCACCATACGCTATGTCCCTATTCCACCTTCCTCCCTCTAAATGTGCTTATGAATGCAGACGGTCACAGCAGGGTGAAGTTGATTCGCTGCAGGATTCCGATGACAGAGAGTGCATTTCTTGTGGATATGCACAACGTGAAGTAACACAAATCTATGTTATGCCACAGGGCTTACGTTCCAGTCTGGATCAGGCTGTTTGTGGCTAGACAAACACTTCTATGTGAGGATAGTGGATCCGTGACCTGGACGCAACCATAAATATTCTGCACGCAGCTGTAAGCATGCAGAATAGAGGACCAAACCCAGCCCCTCCTGTACAATCCCACCAGGCCGCCCTTGCAGAAGCGGGTCAGACAGACACAGAGCACGGCATGAGACAGCTGCGTTCCATAACGGAGGGCTAGGTATTGCCCATACACAGTCCCTATATACGAAGCATCCCTAACGCAGCCCTTTATCTTAATTCTGGATCCGGCCCAAGGTTTCCAAGTTGAGCCACTATCACAGCAGAGCACGAAAGCCAAACCCTGTTCCTGGGTCTTGTTTACTGGATAATTTGTAGTTCAGTTTTTATCATTTAAAAAAATAAAACGATACAGAGCAAAGTCACAGTGTAGAATGGAGAGGAACAGCAACAAGAGCCAGGATCAGGAGCACACAGGATGGAAAGTGCAAATAGGAGTGCGTGTGTGTGTGTGTGTGTGGTGTGGGGAGTGTGTGTGTGTGTGATATAGGGAGTGTGTGTGTGATATAGGGAGTGTGTGTGTGATATGGGGAGTGCGTGTGTGTGTGTGTGTGTGATATAGGGGTATATATATATCTCTTCATGGGGCTGCCCCTGGTATTGTGCAATGTATATTTATGGGTGTGTGTGATATATGTGTGTGTATGTGATATAGGTATATATATATGTGTGTGTGTGTGTGTGATATAGGTGTATATATCTCTCTTCATGGGGCTGCCCCTGGTATTGTGCAATGCAGGGAGGGCGCCGGCTCCTCACACGCCGTCTATGTATATAGATGTTAATAATAAAGCACATAATATAATGCACGCGGGTCTGCGAGAGATCCAGGAGCTCCAGCAGCGCTAGGCCTCATCCCCGGGCCTCTCCCCACACCCTCCCCGGGCGGCGCCCGCCCTCCTCCGGTTGATTCCACCTCTTCAGGGCCGCTCCCACCCAGACAGAGGGCTGGTCCCAGAGACCCCAGACCCCTGACAACGCCATTCCGCTCCCCTCCTAGGTCCCATATGGCCTGACCCCGCAGCCCCGACCGGTCACAGCGACCATCTGCCCCCTCACTCACCATCGCTCCGGTATCTCCCGATAGCGGAAGTGACAGCTCTGCGCATGCGCCGCCCGCGAGCCTCCTTCCCCTCACAGGGACTGAGGCGGCCGCCGGGCCGTACCATTCACACATTTAGAAATGGAAGGCGCCAAGTTCATTCTTATTCCCATTCGGTTCCTGAGGTAGATTCAGAGATTATTGTTTTTAAAGTGAGACAATTATTCTCTCTATAAATGTTGTCATTTGTACCACTGATCACTAAAAGCGCCTCCTATGGGTGTCCTCCCTCTATATACAGAATGGTAGCGTCCACGAAGCTTCACACCATATTTGGGAATGTGGAATGCTGGAAGGCAAAACCAAGTCGTAGGGGTATCCAAGCAACCAATATTATTTATATTTTCATGGAATGCTATAGTAAACTTTACCCAGGTCAGAGCTAAAACCCTGGCTACAGGTCAGAGCTAAAACCCTGGCTACAGGTCAGAGCTAAAACCCTGGCTACAGGTCAGAGCTAAAACCCTGGCTACAGGTCAGAGCTAAAACCCTGGCTACAGGTCAGAGCTAAAACCCTGGCTACAGGTCAGAGCTAAAACCCTGGCTACAGGTCAGAGCTAAAACCCTGGCTACAGGTCAGAGCTAAAACCCTGGCTACAGGTCAGAGCTAAAACCCTGGCTACAGGTCAGAGCTAAAACCCTGGCTACAGGTCAGAGCTAAAACCCTGGCTACAGGTCAGAGCTAAAACCCTGGCTACAGGTCAGAGCTAAAACCCTGGCTACAGGTCAGAGCTAAAACCCTGGCTACAGGTCAGAGCTAAAACCCTGGCTACAGGTCAGAGCTAAAACCCTGGCTACAGGTCAGAGCTAAAACCCTGGCTACAGGTCAGAGCTAAAACCCTGGCTACAGGTCAGAGCTAAAACCCTGGCTACAGGTCAGAGCTAAAACCCTGGCTACAGGTCAGAGCTAAAACCCTGGCTACAGGTCAGAGCTAAAACCCTGGCTACAGGTCAGAGCTAAAACCCTGGCTACAGGTCAGAGCTAAAACCCTGGCTACAGGTCAGAGCTAAAACCCTGGCTACAGGTCAGAGCTAAAACCCTGGCTACAGGTCAGAGCTAAAACCCTGGCTACAGGTCAGAGCTAAAACCCTGGCTACAGGTCAGAGCTAAAACCCTGGCTACAGGTCAGAGCTAAAACCCTGGCTACAGGTCAGAGCTAAAACCCTGGCTACAGGTCAGAGCTAAAACCCTGGCTACAGGTCAGAGCTAAAACCCTGGCTACAGGTCAGAGCTAAAACCCTGGCTACAGGTCACAGCTAAAACCCTGGCTACAGGTCAGAGACGTTACAAAGCCATTATTATTATTATCACTGTCTTTATAGAAAGAAAACACTGTGTAATCCTAGAACTTCCCTTGTCGGGCACCTCACCTGTCCTCCAGCTGCACAGGCAGCCACCAGTCCATACTGTCCTCCCTCATTCTTCAGCCGGTGAGCCGCAGCCATGACCAGACGGCAGCCGGTGGCTCCAAATGGGTGACCAAGAGAAAGGGAGCCGCCCCAATTATTAAACTTCTCCAGGGGAGGGGCGCCGACCTGAGCAAGCAAATTACACACGTTACTTTTGTGCAGCAACAGACCCAACCCAACACATAGACACGGACAGATCAGTCACCTTCGTCTTCCGGCCCATGTAATTCTGACCAAACCAGTCAGAGTCCATCGCTTTCATGTTGGCCACGATCTGCCCCTGAGATGCAGGACAAATAGGGAAGAGACTGGTTTATAATCCTTAATAGTTATGAGAGCGAGAGAGAGAGCTTAATATGGATTGTAACCTCAATGCTATATTACTATAGCTGCCCACACACTAGAGTGATTATTGGTCTGATCCTACAATTATCATGGATTGGGCCAAAAATCGCTCTAGTGTGTGATACAGACGGATTTGTAAAACCTCACAATATTGTCCCAGACAGACTCTGGGATGATCATCTAAACGAAGGGAATTCCCGTGTGGGCAAGACCGATTATCAGACCTTGTACCTCCACCTCCTGGCTGCGGTTTTCCCGTCTGTCTGACCGAATCAGACAGGCTGGGAAACTGCAGCCAGTAGGGAGAGGTGTCACACACACTACTGTCAGCCAGCCCTTTAGGAAGCTGCAGAACATCTCACAGTGACAGCGGTCAGTGTGAGAGGTTCTGCACAGAGAGGACACAGCGCTGTGCAGCCTCTCAGAGTGAGAGGTTCTACTCTACACAGCGCTGCAGAACCTGTTAAAAACTTTTTTTTCATACATTTTTGTTCAGTCAGCCAATAGGCTTGCTGCATGGGACTCCTGTCAAGATGACAGGAGTTTCAACCAATCAGAGGGACACTATAGCCAGCCAATAGGCTAGCTGTATGGTCTCCTTCAAAGATTATTGCTCTCATCCTCTGCTGTGTGTGTGGCGCTGATATCAGGACCTTTCCATCAGGGAAAATCATCCCAAATATCCCCCACAACGCGCTGGAATCAATAATCTCTCTAGTGTGTGGCCACCTTATAGTAATGTGAGGGAGCCAGGGAACAGAGACAAAAAAAAAGCTCAGCTGCAGGAAGCTGCTCTGCAGAAACTGATAGCGCCACCTACAGTAAGCCTTACCTACAGTAAGAGATGATACATGTGGAGAGCCTCAAGTTCACAAGTTCTGGTCTAATGCCTGAACACTGAACAGGAAGCGACCATATTCAGCATTTAAGCTTATTATCCATGCATTAACAAAGGGAACATCTTTAATCTTACAGCAAAGGCTTCGTGGAACTCAAACACGTCGATGTCAGCCAGCGTCAGCCCGGCTCTCTCCAGCACTTTCGGGGTGGCGTAGGTTGGGCTGAAGGAAAAAAAAAAATACTAATTTTAGATCGACCAAAATAACCTGGAGAGAACGGCACCATAAATGTAGAGAGAATGGACAGTATTCACAATTAAGAAAGGAAGTGCTTCTAAAGTATGAACACGGTCCAATGCTCTTATCACACAGCAATCTTATAACACAATGGGCCAGATTTACTAAGCTGTGGGTTTGGAAAAGTGGAGATGTTGCCTGTAGCAACCAATCAGATTCTAGCTGTCACTTTCCTATTACAAACTAGAGAATGTCATCTAGAATCTGACTGGTTGCTATGGGCAACATCTCCACTTTTCCAAACCCACAGTTTAGTAAATCTGGCCCTTTAGTCAGAATAAACTAATAGTGAATCAGTACCCAGCATCATCCAGAAGGTGGCAGTATGACCCACAGAAGAGGTTGAGTTGGGGAAATTACCAGACAGTACGGATGGCATTAAATGGATATTGTGAGCTGTAAACTCACTGGCTTCACCTTCACCGATCAGACCTACTTATACAGAGACACAATGCGTCCCTTTCATGGAGTGGTACATACCCAAGCAGGAGCTGGTCTTTGGGATCCTGAGACACATAGACGAAGTCCCTGTAAGGAAGATAACCCTGTTATCAGCAGATCTGGATAAGAAAACCTTTAGCGCATACACAGCATACTCCATATTGCTTACCGCAGATAGGCTTTAGGCTTGTACCCCAAGGCCAGGGCCTTCTCCTCGGACATGATTAACACGGCGGACGCACCATCTGTCTGCAAGCAGAGAATAAGACACGGGTTACACACTGTCTCTTCCTGTGCTCGCAGGGGGTAATGTGTGAAGAGGACATCACATGACTGGAGAGCGTGTCACCGGCTGTGGGGTCATTACCAGAAATGAAGAGTTTGCCGCGGTCACTGTGCCATACGGTTTGATGAAAGCCGGCTTCAACTTTGCCAACTGTTCCAAGGTGGACGGGCGGATCCCGTTGTCCTTATCAACCGTATCTTTACCTGGAAACAAGAGCATTTCTATTTTACAACAAGCATTTGTTTTATTACATAATTATAATAAAAATAATAAAAACAACAATAATAATATTTCTAATCTAATATAATCTACTTTATCCCAGGTTATCATGACACAGATCAAGTTTCCACATACATGAAGTAAGGACTTAAACATATAGGTGTAAAGTTTATCTGTAAGATAGTGGGGAAGGACACTTAGGTTCTACATTCCTATTGGTTGAGCCAGACCTTGTGACTGCCTAATGCAGGATTGGCCAACCTGTGTCACTCAAGGTAGTGTGAACCAGAGTCCCAGCATGCTTTGCAAAACAGCTGCTAAGCCAATGGTCAAAAAGAATGATGGTGCTAGTAGATTCCCCAACACCTGGTGGTTGGCCCATTTCATAGTGTATTGCCATTGGCACACAGCGGACACACACATGTATAGAATACATGACCAGAGGAGACAAACAGTGGACGGGCAGACAGTCACCTGGCACTTTATAGGAGATGACATCGGATAGGTGGCCAGCATCCTGCGCCTTCTTGGCCAAGGTATGCGAGCGAAGGGCGTACTCGTCCTGCTCCTTGCGAGAGACTGCGAACGCTGCTGCCAGTCTGTCTGCGGAGTGCCCCATGGTCTCATTGGTGGAGAATTCAGCAACGGCTGGAAGCTGGAGACACGCGACAGGTCTGAGGTCACGACGCATATCCCTTACAGTGCAGGAAACACAGGGCAGAGACAAAGGAAGCCCCCCACACACACACTGCACGCTCGCTGCTCACCTCAGGTGCCAGGTAATCGGGACGGATTCTGGACAGCATGGACAG
This sequence comes from Limnodynastes dumerilii, assembly GCA_011038615.1. NCBI lineage: Eukaryota > Metazoa > Chordata > Amphibia > Anura > Limnodynastidae > Limnodynastes > Limnodynastes dumerilii. Next base: position 365,819 of record WWET01000720.1, read on the forward strand.
TCTCTGCCCCAAGGTCTTGGCTTTGTTGAGGCTCAGCATGGTCTTCCTCATCTTCCTGCTGTGCCGAATGGGGACATCGGACATGAACTCTACACCGCCGGCTACAACCACGTCACACTGGCCGGAGGCAATCAGACCGAAGGCTGCAGACGAGACCACAGGAACGTGAGAGGAGATAAAACGGGACACAGGACCCTCTCTGGCCGCAGCATGGACATCAGCTGTGCTATACAATAACATGCTGCCGCTGTAGTAATGGGAGCACGGAGAACAGGTGTGGCGCTTTCCTGAGGCCTCTGGTATCTAACACAACGGCCAGTGTGTCCCCTGCTGTGCTTTACAGTAGACGGAATCACTGTATGGTCTGTGACTTTAATTCAAACGTAAAACCCAGACACAAAGGAAATAAAAATGCCCTGACCTTATATGCTCCTGTACATAGTAACCTATAAACCCATCCGAGCAACCACCATATTGTGCATTCTTATATGGACGAATGCCAGGGGTCCGCAGGGGAGAGGGGTGTTGGTCCAGAAGCTGCTATTTTGGAGGATTTAAAGGGAACCTCAGAGGAATTATCTCCCAATTTATAAAAGCAGGATATATGACCCGATATAGAGACCTAGGACCGGATCCAGAAGTAAGAGTGAATTCCTTACGCAAGTGAGGCAAAGTTCAGAAGATTATAATGCATATAGTAACTATTTTACGCTATCTACATAGCGTTACATGTACGCAATCTACATAACGAATCGCTACGTAGATAGCGTAAAATAGTTACTACGCATGCGTAGCATCTAGGCACGTAGTTACTGGGGAGCGGCAATGTTTCTGGGGCATTCTCTTTATTCGTTATTTAAACGTAAAAACCTCACAGAACATTAAAGGGACAGATTTACTAAACTGTGGAAAATGTAGATGTGGCCCTTAGCAACCAATGAGATTCTAGCTAACATTTACTAGTATATAATAAGGAAGTGAGAGCTGGAATCTTATTGGTTGGTATGGGCAACGGCTCCACTGTCCCTTTGCCGCAGTTTAGTAAATCTGGAACAAACTGCTCTCTTTACGAGGAGACAATATATATATTATCTTCTGTGATTGGCACTCCAAAGACAATAAAAAATATGAAGTAATGAGTTGCAGGGGCCTCCTCTGTAAACTCTTACGAATTTAACAAATATATCACACCGCATGTGTGGCAGTCTGCTGAAAAACGACAATGACTCTGCCTGAAGTGACAACTTATTACCATTCTGCTCATTTGACACATAGCTTTTGTTCTCCAGTGCCTGAGTAACACTGCTCTTGACTTTGCAGGTCATAGGATGTATCATTGTATACTTTGTTGCTGTTTTCTGATACCCAGATCGCATTGTGTATCAACATTTTATTGCATATTTTGTTGCCATTTTCTGTAACCCAGATCTACTTACCTGGCGATGCCTCACATGTGTACCTCCCCCCTGGCCTGTACATCATACATTAGTAGTGACACCCTTGATGATTAGCATTATATGCTACTTTATGTTGGATTCTATGCTGTCTTTTGCAGCTACTTGTGCTCACTATGGGGCCCTGGCGATCATTCATTAGCAGTGGTACCCTTAATGATTAGCATTTATATGCTATCATATGCTGGATCACACGCTGCCATTTGCAGCTATTTGTGTACACTATATGGGCTTTGAAGCTTCAGTATGGGACGGCTGCAAGCTCTGTGACATGCTTGCAACACCGTTCGTTCACCCATTCTGCTTCACATAGTGCCCCGGCTGGCATCTCCCCAGCGCACACATCAGCGTTCGTTTTGGACCTTGTTTACAATTGGTATGCGGCAGGTTCCCTGTCCAGAGTGCTGGTTTGCGTCCTCGTGTTTTTAATGGTGCTGGGCTCTATTAATTCCGCGCATCACCGCGCGGGTCCACTGTAAATATTTTTCTGTTTATGCTGGTTACCCAGGTTACCCACTAGGCGCCGGGTGACGTCATCCTGGCGTCAGAATCCACCCGTTTTCGCGGGCAGCACACACGAGGTTGCATCACTCATGGGGGAGGTCACAGTATGTAAGGTAAGGTTTATATTCTGTTGTTTTTGTGTTATTATACAAGTATGTGTCCCTGATGACAGTTTTTGAGTAAACTGAAAACGTTGGAAGCTACTAGCATTGTCGTTTTTCAGCAGAGTGCCACTCATGCAGTGTGATAGCGTCAATGTTGCGTAGTACTGGGGAGCGGCAATGTTGCGTAGCATCTAGGCGCGTAGTACTGGGGAGCGTCAATGTTGCGTAGTACTGGGGAGCGGCAATGTTTCTGGGGCATTCTCTTTATTCGTTGTTTAAACGTAAAAACCTCACAGAACATTAAGGGACAGATTCACTAAACTGTGGAAAATATAGATGTGGCCCTTAGCAACCAGAATCAGATTCTAGCTAACATTCACTAGTATATAATAAGGAAATGAGAGCTGGAATCTTATTGGTTGCTATGGGAAATGGCTCCACTTTCCCTTTGGCTGCTCCAACAGATGGGCCGTGTAACCTGCGATCCCCTCCTGCCTGTATACACTGCACAGACAGATGAAAGTGCAGCGAGATACTTACAGCACACTTCCCAGACTCTGCATGGAGAGGGGAACCCCCGGGCACAAGACAGACCAGTCAACGCCTGTGATCGCATCTTATTACACACAATACCCGGCATCCATACTATCTGTCTGCCAGCGATGAACAGATGGCTCGTACATGCAGACGACCATATACAACACGAATATAGATTAGAGCGCTGGACACGTCGCGGTTTGTATGGGACACGCACCTGTGGTCATGGCCTGGTTGGAGGAGATGCACGCCATGGTGACCGTGTGAGCTGGGGTCCTGTCAGAGAAGCCAGCCCCGAGAGCAGCCTGAGGGGGGAACGAGACACAGGGGAACGTTATAACAAGACTGCGAGGATCTATGATCAGAGATCAACATTCCCATACCAGATCCCTATCAGTGTAACGTTCCCATACCAGATCCCTATTAGTGCAACGCTCTCCTACCAGATCCCTATTAGTGTAACGTTCTCATACCAGATCCCTATCAGTGTAACGCTCTCCTACCATATCCCTATTAGTGTAACGTTCTCATACCAGATCCCTATCAGTGTAACGCTCTCCTACCAGATCCCTATTAGTGTAACGTTCTCATACTAGATCCCTATTAGTGTAACGTTCTCATACCAGATCCCTATCAGTGTAACGCTCTCCTACCAGATCCCTATTAGTGTAACGTTCTCATACCAGATCCCTATTAGTCTAACGTTCCCATACCAGATCCCTATTAGTCTAACGTTCCCATACCAGATCCCTATTAGTCTAACGTTCTCCTACCAGATCCCTATTAGAGTAACGTTCTGCTACCAGATCCCTATTAGTGTAACGTTCTCCTACCAGATCCCTATTAGTCTAACGTTCTCCTACCAGATCCCTATTAGTCTAACGTTCTCTTACCAGGACCCTATTAGTCTAACGTTCTCAAACCAGATCCCTATTAGTGTAACGTTCTCAAACCAGATCCCTATTAGTGTAACGTTCTCAAACCAGATCCCTATTAGTGTAACGTTCTCAAACCAGATCCCTATTAGTGTAACGTTCTCAAACCAGATCCCTATTAGTCTAACGTTCTCAAACCAGATCCCTATTAGTCTAACGTTCTCCTACCGGATCCCTATTAGTGTAAAGTTCTCATGTTGCTCCAGTGGGGCAGGGACCGATGTGAATGTAATCTGATAACGCTATATAAAAACCTGTTAATAAATAATTGAATGATAAAAACCCCACAGTGTTCGGGAGATCACGCACCTCGCGGGCGACATTGCTGGTCTTCACTTCCTGGATGACGGTGCCGTAGACGATGTAATCCACCAGCTCTCGCTGAATGTTTGTGCGATTCAGCAGACCCCTGTGTCCAATCACAACGCACAATTACAGGAGAGAATGAACGTATATGCACAGTATCTGCACAGGGAGATATTGGGTCACCAGCGGCCTTCACTAAACACTAGAAGTCCAACTGCTGCAGATTCACTAAGCTGCGGGTTTGGAAAAGGGGATTTCAGCTGACAGTATGTAAAAAAAAGTGAGTTAGAATCCGATTAGTTGCTATGGGCGACATCTACACTTTTCCAAACCCGCAGCTTAGTAAATCTGGCCCTAAGACTCTGCATGACTTACTACACTTGGTATCAGGTTCCGCTATCCCAGACATTAGTGTCACCCAGGTGCTGGCGGTTGGAGTGACACGTAGCAATAATTGCAGTAAGTGTGTACTGGATCCTATCTTCTCATTTCCCCACAAGCCCATGCAGTTGGATTGCATTTCATCTGCTTTCACGTGTTATGCATGCAACCGTGCTTCCTATAGATTCTGGCAGAGGAGCCAGCTAATGATGGGAAGTGGGTTTGACGTGGTATTGCAATGTACACTATAGGCACGCTATTGTTCAAGGTAACGGTCCAGGTTTTAGAATCGGGTCATGTGCGAGGATATTCACAGATACATGTAAGGGTGGTAATCTAGAGGTCATGATAGGACAGCAGGCACAAGGTGAGTGAGCACTGGGCCCATCACAGCCACTTACTGCAGTGCAGCTCTGGCCAGGTCATGGGGCATCAGGTCGGCATATCTGCAAGAGGAGACACAACAGATTAATTATTAGCAGAGCACATGGTGACAGAGGCCTGGACACGTTCCTCCAGCCACACAGAGGACGACAACGTGTCATTATACAACACCCCTGACAGATGGCTATAAAAGACTTTAAACAGCTACCAAATAAGGAACAACCACTACTCTCTGAAGAAGAATGGGGGACAAACTATCCAGAACAGAGTAAGAAGATCATCCCTGAAGCCTGTAGAACTAGCCATAAGGGGCCATATTTACTAAGCTGCGGGATTGGAAAAGTGGAGAGGTTGCCCACAGCAACCAATCAGATTCTAGCTTACATTCTCTATTTTGTAATAGGAAAGTGAGAGCTAGAATTTGATTGGTTGCTATGGGCGACATCTCCGCTTTTCCAATCTTGCAGCTTAATAAATCTGGCCCAACAAAACGGCAACACAACACAAAGTGACACGTACGTGGTTCCCGAGAGCAGAAACGGCGTGCGGACCCCATCGACCACCACGACATTCTTGACGCCGGGCTTTGCGAGAGTCTTCTTAGTCTTTGTCTGGACGGCTAGGGGGAGAAAGATGAATGGCAGCCATTACTCTTAGTAACATACAGGGGAGAAGCCTATGGTCATGTGTATGCTATAGCAAGGTGACCTATAGAACTAGAACATTCCAATGCCGTGAACTGTCCTATCGTTCTACATCTCATATGCAGCAAGGAAAATGACTGTGTGATAAAGACGGTACATGAATAAGTCATTTCCCATAATGCCATTCTACATATTTTTAATACCTGCAGGTAAAAAATTCAGTTCAGCTACAGAGACTGAGCCTTTAAAGCATAGGCCAGGCCAACCTGTGGTTCTCCAGGTGTTGTGGAACTACAAGACCCATGATGCTTTAACTGCAAAGGCATAGCTAATACCTGGCAAAGCATGCTGGGACTTTTAGCTTAACAGCCTCTGTGTAGACACAGGTTGCTCCGGCCTCTGCTTGAGTGTATGTCAGATGCTGCAGACAATATATGGAGTTGTTCCACAGCAGCCATTTTGGAGACTTTAAGGGGTGTCTCCTAGGTAAGTTGGCTCTCAATTTATAAACATATATATGGGACCCAACATTGGGACTCTCATTGTTAGAGTTAGGACCACCATATACAGAAAGGCCTTGACGGTGGCTGGTGGCTTATCGTATATTTGTGCAAATATGTGTAACGGACATTTCTGTGTTTTATTACGCAGATAGACGGTTTATGGCAGTGTTGCTGGGGCTATTTTTCCCTTTGTGTCTATGGCAATCAGACTAACCCCCCGGCCTTTCACACATCTGTTTACATTTACCTATAAATTGATTGAGCAGCTTCCTTTCTGTGTTAATATATGGAATAACCCTGCTGATCGTATCTGACCGCCCCCTGTCATCCAGCACATTGTACATTCATTGGAGGAATACTGACATAAGTACTGTCACACGGTATTGTATGCAAGGAGTGATAGACTGCCTGAGGACAATATGTTCTCTACTGGGGTTTCTTGGAGACCTGCTTACTGAAGGCAGCAAAACAGACGCTGCACCCTATGAAAACATGGTGGTATTGTACACCCTCGTTCCAAGGTTGTATTTCCATGTCAGTGCTCACCTATTGCTGGGGTAAAATACCAGTGAACGAGCTTCAGACCAAACGTGACACACGTCAGGTACAAGGCGACTGTACGTGCATTACATGCGCCACTCGGACAAGTGAGGCCACTGCTGTGGAACTACAAGTCTCAGAAAGCTGTGTGTGGGGGAGTACCGGATACTGCAAAGAACAGACAGGATCTACTATGGAGATTATTACCTGGAGCCTGAAGCTGAGAGGAGCAGCTTATGGATCGGACTGCTGGAAGGAGAAACAAAACAAAGTTACTTTAGAAGCATCTGTGACCAAGCATGCACACTGCGGGTGTGTGAATATACACAGGGGGGTCTCCCCTTCAATATATACACCACTGTAACTGCTGCATTCTGCTTCTTTCACCAGGCCCTATAACTATCCAGGAGGAGGAGATGTAGCAAGTGCTACATATACACAGTAATTAGGGCAGTTGGCTATAGTAGACTATACACCACACATATACCATGTATAACCACTAGGGGGCGCTACTTACTAAATCTGGATGATGTAGGCAGGCATCGGATACTTTGTCTTAACATAAGAGCCATCTTAAATCCTGTAAGAACAAGAGGAGTTTTAGGAGCCATGTAACGTGTAATTCCTTTTTCCATGTTTTATAAGTCACAACCCCTTCCTATCAAGTATTGCCCAACTCCCCTTCTCACCTGGGGCAGCTGACAGCCTGGCTGTGACATCATAACTCTGCGACCACCTTCAGCCTAATGCTATAGAATGTTCAAGTCAATCAGCCAATTAACAGCTAACTGGCCCCAAAATGGCACAGCATGTAGTGTGTACACACAGATATCCAGCGATCATTAGATCTATGTACACATTATCTCTCGACAACTAGTGTCATGTAGACCGACCAATGTTCTCATCCGTAGCTGCTTGGTATACGGGCATGCCTACGTAAATATACAGACTAACACATGGGCACGGAGGCGCTGCAGCCAGA
>WWET01000720.1:383147-393988 GCA_011038615.1 Limnodynastes dumerilii
GGAGCAGACAGGCGGGTGGGGGGGGGGGGGGGGGGTAATCTGCTAACAGACTATACCGTCTATCTATAAAAATAAAACGCAGAAACGTCCATTACACATATCTGTTACCTGATCCCCATCCCCCCCATGTTATCACACCCAGAGGCTGTGTCTATATAATATGGTTGCCCAGATGTGGTAAATCAGGTGTTGACCCTCTGTTTTATTGTCCATGTCTTGTTCTGTATAACTAGCCTCTCTGTGCTGATTCTTTTTATATAACACCCACCTGTTACTTCCAGCATGATCGAGGCTTGTAAAAGTGCCCAGGAGGTCACTGAATTGTCTGAAGCCGGTCAGAAGATGTTTGATAAACTTGAAAAGTCCCCGAAACCCATCGTAGCTGCAATCAACGGCTCCTGTCTGGGAGGAGGCTTGGAGGTATATTCCGGTCTTGACCACTAGGGGTGCTGTGCTGCAGGCTGTTCTGGGTCTGTTGCTTGGTAGGAGTAAAGTTTGCAGTATTTGTGTACATTGAGCTGTGTTCTGATGGTTCTCGATGGTCTCCTAGGTGGCCATTGCCTGCCAGTATCGGGTGGCTACAAAGGACAAGAAGACGGTTCTAGGGACGCCTGAGGTTCTTCTTGGGTTGTTTCCTGGTGCAGGAGGGACGCAGAGACTCCCAAAGATGGTGAGTGACTGTTCTTTGTGGTATTTATCTGGCTCCTAAAGGCCCATTCTGTAAGTCCCACCAATTCAGGGTCCAGAATGTTACTAGAATGTCTTTCTGACACCCAGACCAGGTCTTGCATTCTAGTCCCTGTGATCACATGACCCATGTCTCAGGTTGCTGACACCGCATATGTCTTCTTCCCTTAGGTGGGTCTTCCCACTGCCTTTGACATGATGCTGACCGGGAGGAACATTCGTGCTGACAAGGCCAAGAAGATGGGTTTAGTAGACCAGCTCGTTGATCCGCTAGGTGAGATTACAAGTCATTGATGGGGGAGTGTTGGTAGTTTCAGTTTCTTAAAGTTTAGGTAAAGTCTGCAAACTATATGGTACAGTATTTCTCACAGGGTGTGGAGTCTAACTGGAGCTAGATTTACTAAACTGTGGAAAGGGTGAAGTGGAGATGTTGCCCATAGCAACCAATGAGATTCTAACTCTCACTTTCCTATTACATACTAGAGAATGTCAGCTAGAATCTGATTGACTGCTCTGTGGAACATCTCAATTTTTCCATTTCTCCAGTTTAGTAAATCAAGCCCCTTGAGCCTCTGATGGTGGGGATAGGCTTGCACGGTAGGCACCCAGCAGATGATGTCTGAAAGGTATCCCCCGGTGTAGGTGAATAATAAACACCAGATTTGAGTAAAGAGACCAAAAAGTGTCCTTGCACACACAATAAATACAGTTTATAGGAATATTATGAACTGGGGGCAACCAGTAACAAAACAGGGAACAAAGCAAGATAGACTACAGACTATAAACACTGTATACATATACCAACGGGAATATTCAGAGGGAACACTAAGCATGAAGCGGAGTGATAGAGAGCACTAGATGCAGGAGCACACATGGAAAACCAAATGCAAAGATACAAGTGTACATGGACCTACAGAAATGAGAGCAGGCCTGTGGCTCTATAGGTGTTGTGAAACTACAGCTCCCAGCATGCATTGTCAAGTTTCAGTTATGTCTATGCAGTTAGAGCATTCTGGGACCCGTAGTTTCTCAACAGCTGGAGAGCCGTAGGGTTAATCAGGATTGCACTAGAGGGTAACCAGCATACAGGACAGAGAGCAGCTGGTTCACATAGCACACAAAATTAATAAGCCGGTCTGGAACATACACATGTGGCAGGAAAAACAAAACGACCAGCACCATGATTAGTGAGAGACGGTCCTTTTATACTAGCTGCACAGGTGCTGTATAATAAATCAAGGAAGTAATAGTCAAAATAGCAGCACCTAGGGGCAGATCAGAAAATCATAGCAACAGTCAATAGGCACAAATGTCCAAGAGTGCCACTAGGGACAGACAGAGACCCTGCATGTTTCAACAATGTAACACTATGATAATTAATATTAGATCTTCTGGAGGGAATTCTAGGGCGTAAAATGATACATAAGGAAGAGTAGGGGTGTTGGTGCCTATATCTGCGAACCCTAGTTTCTCACAGACTCTTCTTTTTACCAGTTCAGATGAACTGCCCCTATCTTCTACGATGGGTTATTATAATCGATATAAACCTTTGTATCACCTTGCAGCAATAGCACCACCTACTGGTTGTTTAAATTATTCCCTCCTCTAATATCCACTAGGTCCTGGGCTGCAAAGTCCGGAACAGCGGACCATTGAGTACCTGGAAGAGGTGGCCGTGGGCTTCGCCAGAGGAATCGCCGACAAAAAAGTCTCCTTGAAGAAGCAAAAAGGACTGGTAGCAAGTAAGAATCAGAGAGAGGGAATGTCCACACCGTGCATTGACTAAGAGGGAACGCCCACTTGTGTGCCCCACCCCTTTATTGGATGCCTCATTTGTTATAAGTCTGGATTGGTTGGATTGTATTCTGATTTTTACACTGTTCTGTGTGTGTGTGTGAACGACTCTGAAGTTTTGCCAAGTGGATGTTTTCCATACGGTTAGGTTGTTAATCTTCTGAGTTCTCGTTCTGCGCCTACAAGCGATCTGATCGGGCCATAGTGCATACCGATGCAAATGGTTGTAAAAGTTAAGGGAGGGTTCTGGGGTGAGTGACGTGTTTATGGTAATCATTCGCACACCTGCATGGATACGGCCAGGATCCACTCTGATCCCTGGTCATCATGCATTTTAAGTTCCTAATGCAGCTCAAACGGATCTTAGAATCCAAACCTTTTTGTTTCTAGTTTTAAATCCAAAGCTGCCAATAGAATACTAGCCGTCACTACAGAGAATGTACCCCGTGTTTGAGTCTGATTAGGTACTTGTTTTAATAAATATTCCCCCTTGAAGAGAGGTTGAAGCGTTATGTTGCTTTAGCTTTGCACGCAGCACCTGACTTGCGTTTGTAGCCTTGTAACGGGGTCTATCTCTCCGCTCCCGTCTTCCAGAGATCACAGACTACGTGATGTCCATCCCATTTGTAAGACAACAAATCTACAACACCGTGCAGAAGAAAGTCCTGAAACAGACGAAGGGTCTCTACCCGGCTCCCCTGAAGATTATCGAGGTACGGGCGTTGGTCTACTCTGGTTTTAATGCTATATATAGGAGAGATATTTAAAGGTCTTTTCAGTCCAGCTCTTGCCCCAGGTCACTGTAACATTTGTGATAATGGTCAGGCTGGGACATTTTATTTATCCCATCGCCTGAGCCGATGAATGTGAACCAGTTCTCTGCCCCTTTAAGGTATCTGCTATCTAGGTGTGGCTATATCCTCTTTAATATAAAGCCAGTAAGCGGTATTACCTCATGAATATTAATCAGGGGATGCGGTTACTTGTCCACCAGCTAAATGGCAATTTTTATCATGTTCAAAATGCTTGCTAGTTGAGTAGCACTAGTGCCTCGTAGCGCTGAGGTCGTGAGTTTGTTTCCCGGACAAGGCCTTATGTGTGTGGTTTTTGTATGTTCTCCCTGTGTCTGTGTGGGTTTCCTCCGGGTGCTCCAGTTTCCTCCCACAAAATAAAAAGATACTCGTAGGTCAATTGGCTACTGACTAAATTGTGTGTGTGCATATGTATGTGTTAGGGATCTTAGTATGTAGCTCCAGTAAACACTGCAGACAATTTGTGGTTCTATATAAATAAGCGTTAATAATAATAATAATAATAATCATTTCTGTTGGGAACGACGATGAATTTCTACCCTTTCCCAGCAGCGAAACCGCTCCAGTTAGGGTTAGGACTTAGACTGCGCCGGCTTCGGTGGGGCTGGGCTTATGAAGAAGGGATAGGGCTGGCAGTCACCATTTAATCAGACGTATGGTGGTCTTTAGAAAAAGAGACCATCGTACCGGCAAAACACACCCGTAATCAGACCGTGATGTCATCAATCCCTAATCTAACCAGTCCTAAACACCTAGTATGTCCACCTTGTGCACCACAAAGCTTCTTTTCTCCGGATGCTCTTTGATTGACTTTTTATTTGTTCTCCATCAGGTGGTGAAGACCGGTTTGGAGCAGGGCAATGCGGCGGGATATCTGGCCGAGGCACAGGTATGGTTATTTATAGGATGTTCAGGTCTCTGATTGGACGTTGCTGAACGTTGCTTGTCAAATCTGGAAGATCAACTTCTGTAACTGGAGTATCAAATCCCGTGAGAGCACAGTACCGTGTGTGCGTGTCTGTGTGTGTGTCTTCTCACGCGGTTTCTTGTGTGGCTCTGGGTATGGACTTGTTGGTTTCTGCCTACATCTCCATGGCCCAGACTCAGAATTGCGTACATCGGCCCAATTACACATTCAGATTACATAAATGTGAGTGTTCTGCGCATGTATAAACATGGTGGTTACACACTACTAGTAATTCTGGCTCGGGGTGAAATGACTCGCTGTGCGTACAGTGTGCACTCGTGGGGGGCCGGGGAGGTATTCTTAAAGTAAGGGTTTGGTTAAGCACTTAATGAAGTGACTTCTGCAAGCGGCTTTCGGAAGTGGTTTGTCCGTATTCATTCAGGATCAGGCCCATAGTAACGCGAAGGCCATTTGTGTGAGGGGCGTAATTACTTGCGCGTGTACGGAATATAGCATCGCTCTCCGCTGCACATGACGTATGAAGGCAGAGCGCAGTCACTCTGGATCCCGTCCTGTGCATCTCCTGTCTCTGCCTGTATCTCCTCACGCTGTATTCTGTTTCCCTGGCAGAAATTTGGAGAGCTGGCCATGACCAGCGAATCCAGGGCACTGATTGGCCTGTACCATGGGCAGGTTCTGTGCAAGAAGAACAAGTTCGGGAACCCCCAGAAAGAAGTGAAGTGAGTAATGGTGCTCTGTGGTCACACGCCATGTTCTTTGGTGCGCACGAAGTCTTGAGATCCGGGATTGTTTTGTCCAATGTGTTGCGTCTCCTGCAGGAAACTGGCCATCCTTGGCGCTGGTCTGATGGGTGCTGGCATCGCGCAAGTCTCTGTAGATAAAGGCTTGAAGACCGTTCTGAAGGACACAACGGTGGAAGGTCTGGGCAGAGGACAACAACAGGTGTTCAAAGGGTAAGACCACCAAGACGTCATGTGTCTGATCACATGACCCGCCACGTCTTGCCGCTGTAGTTCCGGCAACTTCCTGGTGGTCTTTTAGCTCTTGTATCCGCCACACTCTGGCTCACACTGTGTGAAGCGTTCTCAGCAATTGTAAGGTCTGATGGTGGATACGTTTAATGTACGTCTAATGCACTTTACTGGAAGCTGGACATGTCCATATACAATCAGACCGAGCCACGTGCAATTACTCCCTGGTGACACCATGAGGCCAGTCCAGAGATGGAGAGTGACGGCAAATACAGGGACAAACCATATTGCAATGTGAGGGGAGAATAGTTCTGTTATTTTTTAATAGGGATGAAAGTATTTGGCACAAGCTAATTGCACATAAATGCTTTCCGTTTGAAGCTGTTAGAGTTGAGCTAGGAAATGTCACCTTTGAACTCTAATCTGTTTGCACGTTTTTGACACCGATACAGCCGATCGCTATGCGTTTGTGTCAGTGCCGGTGGGTTTTTATATAAAAAAATAAATAAAAATCTATATTGGAACAAGTAAGTCGAATATTCTTAGGGATGGTTCGTGTTAGGCTGTGGAGAGGGGTGGGTTAGGGTTAGGCTGCAGAGAGGGGAGGGTTAAGGTAAGGCTGCAGGATGAGGATGGTTAGGGTTAGGCTGCGGAGTTGGGAGAGTTAAGGTTAGGCTGCTGCACAAGGATGTTTAGGGTTAGGCTGCAGAAAGGGGATTGTTAGGTTTAGAATGAATAAAACCGTTCATTTCTTCAGAGATGCTGTTTCTAGAACAATGCTGCCTGCTGCAAACTGCTGAAAACAGCTGGCAGTTGCTTCATTGCTGCAAAGTGATCTGTCAAATCAGTCCTTGGCTACAACTTTTAGTGGCACTTGTCCTGGCCAGGAGTACATCAGAAATTGCCACTGCAGACTAGACCTGCCACAGGGGATACACAGTCTAGGGTCGGGCTGCGGGGAAGGGAGTCTTGTGGTCGGGCTGCGGGGAAGGGAGTCTTGGGGTCGGGCTGCGGGGAAGAGAGGGTTATGGTAATGTAAGGAAAAAGGGCCATTTGAACCGGAGTCCTACTCCCAGTACATATATAGTATGGAGTAACTGCTACAATTAATGTAGATTATGTGGTATAAGAAGTCACTGAGGTCTCTGTCATCGTATAAAGGACTCTTGCACCTGCCTTAGGATAAGAGGTAATGAGTGTGGCAGAAGAAGCGGAGAGCAGAGTGTGTCCCCACCGGAGGTGTGACCTGTCTGTCCCCTTCCTCCCTCAGGCTGAATGACAAGGTGAGGAAGAGGACGTTGACCTCCTTCGAGCGGGACAGCGTGATGAGTAACCTGACGGGGCAGCTGGACTACAAGGGGTTCGAGTCCGCAGATATGGTGATCGAGGCCGTATTTGAGGACATCAAGATAAAGCACAGGGTGCTGCAGGAGGTGGAGGCGGTGAGTGTCCCAGCTCCAGTCCTGATATTTCCCCGCTATCGGTCCCTGCGTGACAGTCTCTGACCATGCTCTTCCTTCTGCAGGTCGTCCCTCCGCACTGTATATTTGCCAGCAACACGTCTGCTCTCCCCATCGCTCAGATTGCTGCAGTCAGTAAGAGACCGGACAAGGTGAGTGTCCAGTCATTGCTGGGTATATTGGTGGGACTGAGGAGGAGGTAGCTCTGCTGGGCTGTCTGATGAAGAACAGGTGGAGGGGGCGTATTTTGGGTCTCTTAGCTCTGCAAAAGAGTAAATCTTCTGCCAAGTTGCTGAATTCATGATCATGCACAGCCGTGTTTCCTATGCTGGTCATGTGACATTGACCCTCCTATGGGTTTCTCCACTGCTGGTCATGTGACAGGACCGCCTCTGGATGTCTCACACCTGCAGGGGCCCTCCTCTGGTTGTCTCCTGCAGGTCATGTGACGTTGACCCTCCTATGGGTGTCTCCTCTGCTGGTTATGTGACTGGGCCCTCCTGGGTGTCTCACACCTGCAGGTCATGTGACATTGACCCTCCTATGGGTGTCTCCTTTGCTGGTTATGTGACTGGGCCCTCCAGGGTGTCTCACACCTGCAGGTCATGTGACAGGGGCCGTCCTCTGGTTGTCTCCTGCAGTTCATGTGACGTTGACCCTCCTATGGGTGTCTCTCCTGCTGGTTATGTGACTTGGCCCTCCTGGGTGTCTCACACCTGCAGGTCATGTGACATTGACCCTCCTCTAGGTCTCTCCTCTGCAGGTTAAGTGACAGTGACCCACTCTCCTCAGCGTGTCATGTGAGAGTGACCCTCCAGTGTGTTTCTCCCCTGCAGGTAGTGGGAATGCATTACTTCTCTCCTGTGGATAAGATGCAGTTGTTGGAAATCATCACTACAGATAAGACATCTCCGGATACGGCAGCTTCCGCTGTTGCTGTTGGACTCAAACAAGGCAAAGTCATCATTGTGGTGAAGGTAACTTGGGACCTGGTGGGAGGCTGCCGAAACTATATCCGAGCAGCAAGGACATAATGCTGGTCTCAGCTCTGTGTTAAATGTATCAACAATGCCATCTAGAGGGATAAGAAGGGAACTGCAACTAAAATCTGAAGTATTCAGTCCTTTTGTACTTACAAAATCTAACTTATATCTTAAAGAACAAAACAAACCAGGAGCCTGAGTAAACTCCGCAGTTATTTGTTTTTACTTCTCTTTATCAACCATTTTTTGTTCTCTGGGTGATTTTCCAGGATGGTCCAGGGTTCTACACCACCCGGTGCCTAGGTCCTATGATGGCAGAAGTTGTGCGTGTCCTGCAGGTAAGTCCTGATACCCGTGTGCCTACCCGTATGTCTCCCTTCCGCTCCTGGGCGACATCTCGGCCTTCTTTCTCCACGCCAGGAAGGGGTTGCCCCCAAGAAGCTGGACGCCCTCTCCACTGGTTTTGGTTTCCCAGTTGGTGCTTCCACTCTAGCAGACGAAGTGGGCATAGACGTGGCAGCGCACGTGGCCGAAGACCTGGGCAAGGCATTCGGAGAACGGTTTGGAGGAGGCAACGTTGACTTGTTGAAAGCTATGGTGCAGAAAGGCTTTTTGGGTAAATGACTGGTTTTATCTGAGCTCTCAGTATAATAATGTATTGTTACCGTAACCATGGGACGTGTAAATGGACAGTTTATTATATTCATATTTATCATCCAGGGCCATGTTTTTGGCAGTCTGAGCCTATATTATATTGCATACGATCCAGTGATAATTGTGTTTACGTTTACACACTTGTCCCACCAACAAAATGGCCGTCTCCACTGAATAAATGCAGTTGTCTTTCTTTTAATTTTACTTACCCGCCAGTAAGCCCGGTCTCTATCTCAGTCTCTTGTTTCCGGGGTCACAATCCAGGGCTTCCAAGAAATAATTGCTTATACAGTCAGTGGGTTAAACTAGACCATAACCCATCCTCAGAAGACTATTGATCTTTAAAAAGCCTTATAAGATGGTGGCTAGAGATGTCCTTGTTAGTTATGTCATTGAGCGGCCAATTTACGAGTGTTCTGGTTCGTTCCGCAGGTCGTAAATCGGGGAAAGGTTTCTACGTGTACCAGCAGGGAGTGAAAGAGCGGGCCGTCAACTCCGGAACGGAGGAGATCCTGGAGAAATTCAAGCTAAGCGTCAATCCCGAGGTGTATGTACCGTAGCCCTCTCCTCTTAGTGTGTTTGGCCCATCAGGGATCTAAACAAAGTATAATGTTCCAAGTAGATTGCTCTATAAATAGTCCTACACACAGAAATATTTCTAATTAATATCAAGCATCTGGATCCGGTAGCTGAGGGGTTTGGGCCGGGGCCTGGTCATATGGGATGTGTGTTCTATGCATTCTATGCTTTTGTTTCTTCAGCTCGTCAGATGAGGACATTCAGCTGCGTCTGATCACCCGCTTCGTGAACGAGGCCATCCTGTGTCTGCAGGAGGGCATCCTGAGTAACCCAGTGGAGGGAGACATCGGAGCCGTGTTCGGCCTGGGATTCCCACCATGCCTTGGAGGTGAGAAGAATGGAGGCAGATTCTATCCCTCCCACGTGTCCTGTGTGCCTTCCACCTGCCTATGGTTGCCTCGGAGGCAGGACGGGCTTCCTGATGAAGGCCGGAGTGTGCGCTATAAGGGTTGAGAGCATGTTGGGGCCTCTGGTCAGAAATGTTCTGCAAGGAGCTGACCCTTCTGCTTCTCTCCCTCCCTGTAGGTCCGTTTAGATACACCGATGCCTACGGAGCCAAGCGCATAGTGGAGAAGATGAGGAAGTACGAAAGCGTGTACGGGAGCCAGTTCACTCCGTGCCAGCTCCTGCTTGACCACGCCAATGACCCAAGCAAGAAATTCCACCACTAACTGCCCCCAGCAGCAGCGGGGTCCAAAACCCCAGTCTAAGCACTATACAGACCGGCGATTGTATTGAGGGTATTGCTGTAGAGTAACGTAGGGATTCTACGATGTTCAGACCTGCTCCGGATTTGAGCCATCCGTGCCTTAGATGGAAGATTATTCGGGCACCATGTTCCTGCCACGTTGAAGCTTCTTCTGAATGGAGTTTAATTTTTTTTGCACTTAACCGCTGGCTGAGAGACTCTAACCCCAATGTCCTATGCGGGTGAGGAAATGAGGCCGCTCCTCGCCCCAGCCACACGTCCATTCCATGCAGTGTGGACATGAATAAATCGTTTATTTACACTGCTGTGTCCTTGTGGTTATTGTATGATCCCGAATCCTGACGCCTTCAACTCCTACAGTGCCGGATCCAGAATGACGCAAAACAGCCAATTTGCGCACTCTGAATGCAAGTACTCCATGCAAGCGTTCTGTGCACGCCGGGGACTTACCGGTACGCACTATGAACGATCCTGGACTCCGTGCTGGAAGCCATTCCGACGTCTGGGCTGGACGACCTGCATTGCAGACAGCGTCTACTTTTAGTGGGAGGGGGGAAAGATTTAAATCGTACAACTAGGGATTCTTTAAACACTTGCACACGATCCTTCATTACGTACCTTTCCCAATGTACATGAGGTGGGTTTGTAAAAGGTAAGGTCGTGTCCAGAATTAGGCGTATCTATAATGGGTGCAGGGTGTTCAGCACACATGGGCCCCTCAGCACAGGGGGCCACATGGCATTCATCCTGCATATCATGGTTTGCCACTATATCTTCCCTCTGGGAGATCTCAGAGGGAAGAAATTGATGTCAAATGGGTCCCCCTTCCCCTGAGACGGGACTGTCCCGATTCATGGGCCTTGAAAGGGGTGGGGCATAAATTGTGCAGTTAGGCCCTACCCCCAATCCGACCAGTACAGGCGCTGAGGAAGAGGGGGCCATGTACAAATCCTGCACAAGGGCCACCCTCCCTTTTTTAAAACACCCGTGTCCAGGGTACAGAAGGGCATTCATCCTGCATATCCGGGTTTGCCACTATATCTTCCCTCCGGGAGATCTCAGAGGGAAGAAATTGATGTTGAATGGGTCCCCCTTCCCCTGAGACGGGACTGTCCCGATTCATGGGCCTTGAAAGGGGCGGGGCATAAATTGTGCAGTTAGGCCCTACCCCCAATCGGATCAGTCCCGCCTCTGAGGAAGAGGGGGCCATGTACAAATCCTGCACAAGGGCCACCCTCCCTTTTTTAAAACACCCGTGTCCAGG
>WWET01000720.1:403474-418570 GCA_011038615.1 Limnodynastes dumerilii
TCCCTCACCTGCAAGACATTAAGAAGAAGATACAGCTTCAATGACTATGTTCACATGAGACGTCACGATCACATGACACACGTCATGATCAGCTCCATGCTAATGTATTCCTTATAATGTGGAATATATACATGGCCATGTGACTTCTAAGGAGCCATCAAAAAACAATCACATCACAGTTTTCTCAGAATTGAAGAAAAGCGTAAACTTAATGGTTAAAATCTACCAAAGGGAAAAATTGTACAAATTGACAATCGCAACCAAGCAGGTTCTAGCTCTTTTTCATCTAGTATATTCTACAAACATATAGCTGTATTCTGATTGGTTGCTTTTGGCAACATCTCCATGTCTAACTAATTTCAAGCTTTGTTACATATGTTCCTAGATCTGTGTGAACTGATCCAATACAAGGTTGTTTGTGATAATTTATTTAAAGAAATTTTTTTTTTTTTTCAAATACAAGATCAAAGTGCTTCAACAACTTGGGAAGCTTGAAAAATGTGAATCTCCAAAACAGAAGGTTAGGAGAAAGTCCTTTAACACCTTGCTGGTTGTTGACAGTCAAAATGTTGACAGGTCAAATTGTCGATAGTTCAAAATATCGACAGATGATTATTATGTTAGTATTACATTTCTGACACCTTTTACTGTATAAGCTGTGCATTGTGTTTACAGAGGTTACAGACAAATACTAGCATTGCAGTTAACTGTCAACATTTCAGCCTGTCGACATTTTAACTGTCGACATTTCATACCAGATCCCGTTAACAGAATAGATGGGTTTCAAAATAGACAGTAACATTTCACACTAGTTTCAAAACTCTTCAACTAGACCCAACTTCTACAACTATGGTAAACCCAAGAATTTTGGACTCACCGCCTCAGATTTGGGAGGCACTGGTGGAGGTGCATCTGTCTTTGAATCTTCAATAATAAAGGCTGGTGGAGGTGTTGAACCTCTGTTCTTCTCTAAAATTGGAGGAGGAGAGGACACAAAGGAGATAAGGTCTTGTTGGGTCTTGTTGCCACTTTCTAAACCCACAGGCTTGCTGCTAGGCTCAGAGTAATTCTCCACATTCTGGTTTGTCCAAAGTTCTTCATAGGGTATCTCCAGAGGTTCCTGAGTCCTAAAATCATGTTCCACCCAATCTGGAGTCATGTACTCTCTGTCTAAGTCTGAGTTATCAGAAGAAGACCCCAATCCTTGGTGTTGGATCTCCTGGGAGCTGGTGTCCTCAGGGATTGTCCCACTATAAACACACAATGACAGACGTTGGAGACCTTGACTTAGCTCTTCACTGGTATAATTGATGGAGCCAGCAGAAAAGCCTTGCAAGCAAACACGAATTTTCCTCGGACTCGCACATTCCTCAGCAAAGTCTGTCTTGGTCTCACGGACAGCCTTGGAATAGTCATCTGGGTTGAACCTCTGGTCTTGGCAGTGGAAAGAACAATCTCTCACCAACTTGTCAAAGTGAGGGTCCCCGCACAGTAGACCCTCCGGCAGGGAGAAGCGAGGCATGTCCGTGAGCAGTAAAAAATGGAAGGGATTTACCTCCTCTTTACGTAGAAGACAACATAGAACCACAGTTTTGGAGATGATGCTGACCAGCTTGTACCTGTGACCCTCACGGATGATGTGAAGGTCGTACAGGTTGCGAGGAGGACGACTAGGGACCACCACATTGACTGGGAGCCGAACCTTCTCGATGATGCTACGGATGGTATGCTCTCCTTCCTGCATCTGTAGCTCCAGAGGGCTACGAGTGCTAAAACTGCCTTTGCACTGGAAGGGGAGGCTTAAGCTCTCATTGGTGCGGTGGTTCATACAGATCAAGCAGGGCATTTTTCCCTTGACCTGCTTGCCCAGTGTGCCCGTTTTTCCCAGCTTCCTCAGGATCGTGTTAAAGCGCGACTTTTCCTTTACCGTCTTAGCGCAAAGAATCTCCGCCTGACCCATCAGAGTCAGCTCATCCCCCGTGTGTAGCGTAAAGTTATAAACCTCGCTGTCTTCACTGAACTCCCCCGACACCACCTGGAGAGAGAGAGAGAAGAGAAGTTGAGGACATACTACAGCACTTTACAGGATCTGGTGTTTTCTGACAATCTGAATTGCCAATCAGCTACGTACACTCTATACACGATTTTAGTTTAAGCCATTATCTAATTGCTTGATTGGTAAAACTAAGTGCGATCAAAAGACTTTGGGCCAGATTTACTAAGCTGTGGGTTTGGAGAAGTGGAGATGTTGCCCATAGCAACCAATCAGATTCTAGCTCTCACTTTCCTATTTCATACTGGAGAATGCCAGCAAGAATCTGACTGGTTGCTATGGGCAACATTTCCACTTTTCCAAACCCGCAGCTTTGTAAATCTGGCCCCAAGAGTTAAGCATGAGCATCACACCATGTATCTTATCAGCTGTGTATAATATAAGAGATTAAGGGCCGTATGCACAGATCCGTTAATTAAAGGGACGCAATTATACGCACGTACGTGGCAAGGCAACCCCCATGACACTCCCCTCACACGGACGGGTTTCGGTGACTTACGCCTCCATAGAGCCCCCTTATCTCTATGTGTGCATTTACGTGCGTATAATACTTACATACGTGCGTATCGCACCCTCAAATGGTCATTTATATACCCCGCCCACCCATTTTCACGTAACTTTGTCTGTATGGATTTCAACCACGCCCCGCCGCACATATGTCACCAAGTGCGATTCACAAGTACGCGCCTAATGGACTTCCGTGCGTAATTTCAACGTAAATAACATAAATAAAGTTACTTTGCGTGCGCAGTTAATCTGATCCTAAAAATACAAACAGAACTCCGTGCAAAAAACGTATCTGTGAAAATGGCCCTAGGCCAATATAACTTTGTCTGGAGAGTCATTCATAGAGCAGTGAAAGGGACAGAATTGCTTTCTCATGTACAAATGACCAGCGGTGATGGTCTTAAATGAGCAGAAGTATATTATCAAGATCACGAGCCAGTCCTATGTGTCCAGTGACCTGCTTGGATGTAGTGAGATAATACTCTACCATGGAATGGAGCTGATCCAGAGTTGTGCATCCAACCATATTTCATGTGTAAGCACGGCGGGAGTGAACAGGGCGCGTGCTCATAACCAGAGCTAGCACAGAAAGATGGCTGCCCGTCCGCCTGTGTCCGCACCTGTCTCCTCTGCACTAGTGGAAAAGGGAGTTCCACATGCAAATGTAATCAGGGTTGCCAAAATATGGGAAGGTCTCCCAGGAGAGCCGGCAAATCTCCTACAAGTCCCGATACCCCTGGCTCTTATCATAGCGATCCCTAGTGTTACTAAGACTGGGCGGAACTTGGTGATGTTATCAAGCCCCTCCCACCCCCTGGAACACTAGGGATTACAGTAGTAATTGGGCCTAATGATGTGATCTGCATAAATCAAGTCATTAAGTCCCGCCCCCATGCTGGTATATATTTCTTCCCTCTGAGATCTCCCCGGAAGGGAATAAATAGTAAGTAGACGACCCTGGTTTACATGTGACTGTCTCTTGCTCCTCCACACATACACCCCGCAATCACTGACCTTGACGCTGAACGTGATGGCTTCCATAACAAAGACGCGGTCCGGGAAGACGCTCGCCACCTCCTCTACACTGCTGAAATACTGCACCGGCTCGCGCACATCCCGGTCCTGATCCAGTAGTTTAAATTTTCCTGGAGGAAGAGAGATGAGAGACGTCATTTTATATATGTGTGAAATTTGCCTCCCCCTGTAGTTTAACATGGTTTTGCTCATGTGTAATTTTCCTCCTGATTTCTTCTTATTTTCAAACTCTTGATCTGGTCTGAGCATTTGCCACCTGTCCCCTCTAGAGGGCGCACAATGCACCTGTGATAGACGTGTCTATTTAGCACTGTGCTTCATCTTCAGATACTGCCAGATCTTCTAGGTCACAGGGAGATAATCTTAGGAGGTTCGGCCTCTGAGTGAATCTCAGCTCAATTGGGATTAAGAGACCATTTCTCTCCCTAAAAAGTGTCCAGGCTGGAAGTCCCTGTCCATCGCAGCTATTCAGCAGGGGATAAGGTGACCCTTTGTGCAGTTTATTGCTTTTTACAGTGAATTATTCAGGGAAACTCTTTACAAGCCACCCTCCCCCCCCCCTCTCTTGGTGTCCCTGGGCCGTACTTGTAGTAGGTATTGAAGAATAAATCCATTACACCCAGAGAAATGCAGCTCAGCCCACACAGGGGTGATTCATTCCAGACTTATCCCAAAATATTCACATTCCTTCCCTAATAAAGGTGTTCTCTAGCCTCTGCCTGGGCTATTCCCCTGCAGCATGCTGTATGCAGAGTTATAATTTATAAAATGCACCATGTACAAGGAGAGGAAACAGTCACTGACTAGACATGTGGGGCAGACTTCTGTAGCTATATGGCAGTGTTCGTTGATCAACAAATATTGCTGATGTCCCCTTTAAATAACATTCAAGGAAAAGTTATATCGGCAGTTCAGCGGCTATGACCGGGAACCAAAGATCCAATTTAGCAGCGTTCAGAAATCCAAATGTAGGATAACCGAGGATCCGCTATTGGACAAGTGGTCAGTGCATCCATGTGAACGTACCGCTAACCACTACTCTTGCATGGACGCGCTTCGGAGACCTACTCCGTACCTTAAATTTTTTGAGTTGCGTAAAGTTAATATGGCAGGATGGAAAAAACGGGTGAAATGCGTTAGAATTGCTCCACTCTCAGCCTTTTTCCTTGGAAAATAGAATTTTGAGTAATAACCTAAAAACAGAAGATTTTTAGACTTTTTAGTTAAAAATAACTTTTGTTTAAATCTACTGGAGAGGCGAAGTCAGAGATATTAGAGACACCATCACCCCTGTCTCTGCCGCCGTATCAGAGCATCGCCCCCCATTTTACTCTATAACTTTCCTGTTCAGGGTCAAATTTAGGGATCAGGCTACCCCTTAGGCACCACATAAATTGCCACTTCCTGTACCTTTATATTCTCCCCAAAGTGGGCTTCTATATGATATTGAACCTTATTAGGATACATATAGATTAGCTAGATTATTACGCAAAACAATTTGGGCACAATTTAGGAGGAATAAAGAGCTTTATTATGTGTCATACATTCAATATGTCCAATAATAAAGCTCTTTATTTTTTGGACATTGAGGTATACAGAGGAGAGTGTACATGACATTTCTCTTTGTGATTTGCTCAGCACTGAAGTCACGGCCCATTAAGATCTGACCGCCACTAGAGCTGCGGCGGCTTAGGGGTGTTTTCAGGGAGGGAAGGGTTGGCGGGACCTTCCGTAACCTGTTTCTTACCCTTGCATGAGGATGTAACGCATTACAAAGGGTCAGAAATCTCTGCTGATGTATTGTGTCTGTGTTACATCATTTCTACACACAGTAATCAGAGCCTGCATTTACAGTCAGCATGACACTGTGCTACCCTGTGCAGCGTACATGGACACGTTGCTGCATTACGCTTAGCCGCACAATACGCGCCATAATTGCTTCCAATCCTATGGCGCCATTGAGTGCGCTTTGGGGTTGCATCCAGCCCACCCCTCTTTTTTTCAATCGCATCTACAGTACGCTTGATGCAAGCCAATGTGCGCCCGCCTCCGAATGTCCACTAAGCTCTTTATTGCTCCTTAATCATGTTCAAATGGGGTGCAAACACTGCCTCAAAAACGCTGTTTCTGAAACAGACACAGCCAAAAGCTCATTTTCATCGGAATCTACTTCAAAAATAGCGCTAATTAGAATGTTATTGTTTATGTAATGTATATGTAACTGTTATTTATGAATGGGCGAGTATGGTGATTGCCATACTAACCCATTCATTCATCCGAAAACCGCTGCCGCAGACCCACCGTGCCGGACAGGAGAGTATTATAGGGGAGTCTATAGGGAGAAGTACACTATGGGGAGTCAGAGGGTCAGGCTGCAGGGAAGGGAGTCTTAAGGTCAGGCTGTGGGGAAGAGAGTGGGAAGAGAGGGTGAAGGTTAGGGTAATGGAAGGGTGGGTTAGTGTTATGGTAATGGAAGGGTAGGGTTAGGGTTAGGGAAATGGAAGGGGATTGTTAGGGTTAGGGTAATGGAAGGGCAGGGGTAGGGTTAGGGTAATGGAAGGGGAGGTTTAGGGTTAGGGTAATGGAAGGGGAGGTTTAGGGTTAGGGTAATGGAAGGTTAGGGATAGGGTAATGGAAGGTTAGGGATAGGGTAATGGAAGGGTTAGGGTTAGGGTAATGGAAGGGGAGGTTTAGGGTTAGGGTAATGGAAGGTTAGGGATAGGGTAATGGAAGGTTAGGGATAGGGTAATGGAAGGGTAGGGTTAGGGTAGGGTTAATGGAAGGGGAAGGTTAGGGTTAGAGTAATGGAGGGGGAAGGTTAGAGATAGAGTAATGGAAGGGGAAGGTTAGGGATAGAGTAATGGAAGGGGAAGGTTAGGGATAGAGTAATGGAAGGGGAAGGTTAGGGATAGAGTAATGGAAGGGGAAGGGTAGGGGTAGAGTGATGGAAGGGGAAGGTTAGGGATAGAGTAATGGAAGGGGAAGGTAAGGGTTAGAGTAATGGAAGGGGAAGGTTAGGGATAGAGTAATGGAAGGGGAAGGTAAGGGTTAGAGTAATGGAAGGGGAAGGTTAGGGATAGAGTAATGGAAGGGGAAGGTTAGGGATAGAGTAATGGAAGGGGAAGGTAAGGGTTAGAGTAATGGAAGGGGAAGGTTAGGGATAGAGTAATGGAAGGGGAAGGTAAGGGTTAGAGTAATGGAAGGGGAAGGTTAGGGATAGAGTAATGGAAGGGGAAGGTAAGGGTTAGAGTAATGGAAGGGGAAGGTTAGGGATAGAGTAATGGAAGGGGAAGGTAAGGGTTAGAGTAATGGAAGGGGAAGGTTAGGGATAGAGTAATGGAAGGGGAAGGTTAGGGATAGAGTAATGGAAGGGGAAGGTAAGGGTTAGAGTAATGGAAGGGGAAGGTTAGGGATAGAGTAATGGAAGGGGAAGGTAAGGGTTAGAGTAATGGAAGGGGAAGGTTAGGGATAGAGTAATGGAAGGGGAAGGTAAGGGTTAGAGTAATGGAAGGGGAAGGTTAGGGATAGAGTAATGGAAGGGGAAGGTAAGGGTTAGAGTAATGGAAGGGGAAGGTTAGGGATAGAGTAATGGAAGGGGAAGGTTAGGGATAGAGTAATGGAAGGGGAAGGTAAGGGTTAGAGTAATGGAAGGGGAAGGTTAGGGATAGAGTAATGGAAGGGGAAGGTAAGGGTTAGAGTAATGGAAGGGGAAGGTTAGGGATAGAGTAATGGAAGGGGAAGGTAAGGGTTAGAGTAATGGAAGGGGAAGGTTAGGGATAGAGTAATGGAAGGGGAAGGTAAGGGTTAGAGTAATGGAAGGGGAAGGTTAGGGATAGAGTAATGGAAGGGGAAGGTTAGGGATAGAGTAATGGAAGGGGAAGGTAAGGGTTAGAGTAATGGAAGGGGAAGGTTAGGGATAGAGTAATGGAAGGGGAAGGTAAGGGTTAGAGTAATGGAAGGGGAAGGTTAGGGATAGAGTAATGGAAGGGGAAGGTAAGGGTTAGAGTAATGGAAGGGGAAGGTTAGGGATAGAGTAATGGAAGGGGAAGGTAAGGGTTAGAGTAATGGAAGGGGAAGGTTAGGGATAGAGTAATGGAAGGGGAAGGTTAGGGATAGAGTAATGGAAGGGGAAGGTAAGGGTTAGAGTAATGGAAGGGGAAGGTTAGGGATAGAGTAATGGAAGGGGAAGGTAAGGGTTAGAGTAATGGAAGGGGAAGGTTAGGGATAGAGTAATGGAAGGGGAAGGTAAGGGTTAGAGTAATGGAAGGGGAAGGTTAGGGATAGAGTAATGGAAGGGGAAGGTAAGGGTTAGAGTAATGGAAGGGGAAGGTTAGGGATAGAGTAATGGAAGGGGAAGGTTAGGGATAGAGTAATGGAAGGGGAAGGTAAGGGTTAGAGTAATGGAAGGGGAAGGTTAGGGATAGAGTAATGGAAGGGGAAGGTAAGGGTTAGAGTAATGGAAGGGGAAGGTTAGGGATAGAGTAATGGAAGGGGAAGGTAAGGGTTAGAGTAATGGAAGGGGAAGGTTAGGGATAGAGTAATGGAAGGGGAAGGTAAGGGTTAGAGTAATGGAAGGGGAAGGTTAGGGATAGAGTAATGGAAGGGGAAGGTTAGGGATAGAGTAATGGAAGGGGAAGGTAAGGGTTAGAGTAATGGAAGGGGAAGGTTAGGGATAGAGTAATGGAAGGGGAAGGTAAGGGTTAGAGTAATGGAAGGGGAAGGTTAGGGATAGAGTAATGGAAGGGGAAGGTAAGGGTTAGAGTAATGGAAGGGGAAGGTTAGGGATAGAGTAATGGAAGGGGAAGGTAAGGGTTAGAGTAATGGAAGGGGAAGGTTAGGGATAGAGTAATGGAAGGGGAAGGTTAGGGATAGAGTAATGGAAGGGGAAGGTAAGGGTTAGAGTAATGGAAGGGGAAGGTTAGGGATAGAGTAATGGAAGGGGAAGGTAAGGGTTAGAGTAATGGAAGGGGAAGGTTAGGGATAGAGTAATGGAAGGGGAAGGTAAGGGTTAGAGTAATGGAAGGGGAAGGTTAGGGATAGAGTAATGGAAGGGGAAGGTAAGGGTTAGAGTAATGGAAGGGGAAGGTTAGGGATAGAGTAATGGAAGGGGAAGGTTAGGGATAGAGTAATGGAAGGGGAAGGTAAGGGTTAGAGTAATGGAAGGGGAAGGTTAGGGATAGAGTAATGGAAGGGGAAGGTAAGGGTTAGAGTAATGGAAGGGGAAGGTTAGGGATAGAGTAATGGAAGGGGAAGGTAAGGGTTAGAGTAATGGAAGGGGAAGGTTAGGGATAGAGTAATGGAAGGGGAAGGTAAGGGTTAGAGTAATGGAAGGGGAAGGTTAGGGATAGAGTAATGGAAGGGGAAGGTTAGGGATAGAGTAATGGAAGGGGAAGGTAAGGGTTAGAGTAATGGAAGGGGAAGGTTAGGGATAGAGTAATGGAAGGGGAAGGTAAGGGTTAGAGTAATGGAAGGGGAAGGTTAGGGATAGAGTAATGGAAGGGGAAGGTAAGGGTTAGAGTAATGGAAGGGGAAGGTTAGGGATAGAGTAATGGAAGGGGAAGGTAAGGGTTAGAGTAATGGAAGGGGAAGGTTAGGGATAGAGTAATGGAAGGGGAAGGTTAGGGATAGAGTAATGGAAGGGGAAGGTAAGGGTTAGAGTAATGGAAGGGGAAGGTTAGGGATAGAGTAATGGAAGGGGAAGGTAAGGGTTAGAGTAATGGAAGGGGAAGGTTAGGGATAGAGTAATGGAAGGGGAAGGTAAGGGTTAGAGTAATGGAAGGGGAAGGTTAGGGATAGAGTAATGGAAGGGGAAGGTAAGGGTTAGAGTAATGGAAGGGGAAGGTTAGGGATAGAGTAATGGAAGGGGAAGGTTAGGGATAGAGTAATGGAAGGGGAAGGTAAGGGTTAGAGTAATGGAAGGGGAAGGTTAGGGATAGAGTAATGGAGGCGGGCTAGGCGGCCATATGCTCCTGTGCGAGCGTATGCCCCCTTCCTTACGCCGGCTGAAGTTAGGGTAGCCTTCAGCCGGTGTAAGAAAGGGGCCATACGCCCGCACAGGGGGATTGTCGGGGAAAGTGAACGCCGATACGCTGTGCTTTAGTAAGCACAGCGCATCGGCGTAGGTCTAGATCAGGCCCAAATGCCCCTCCCACTTCTACCTAATCACTCCCCAAGGTTTCTACCTAAACTACTCCGTGTGGTCTTTGAATACCTAACTGGTACGTAGATTGCGTAAATGACCTAGGTAGTAGTAGTAGGTCATTTCGCAGAACACCGCACCTAAGAAGCAGCAGCAGCTTCTTAGCTGTGAATACGGCTCCATGTTGTTACTTTATAATGAGGACACCACCATTCTCCCAGGTGCATGATGGATCTTGGGACGGACGCTCTCTACACACCCTCTGTGCTCTCATAAAATAATGCATTTACTTACAGCAGCTGCACCCTGATGCCGTCTCACCACAAGGATAACACAATTAATGCACATCCGACCGAGGGGCTGCATCTGATGCCTGTGCAGATCAGCAGCCGCGGGGTGGGGGGGGATAACAGCCCTCAATAAAAGTAAGTGGTCAGTTCCTGCTCCCGCGAGGACACTTACTGCCATAACGCAGATCAGGAGATTGCCAGGAACAAGCCTAGTGCCACCCCCATATCCCTGCCCCCATCACACACATCCCAGTGAATGAGGCATTTACAGCGGCGGATCAGTCGCCAGGAGCTCACAATGCTCAATGTATTTCCGATAAGCCAGAGTTCAGGTCCCCGGGAGCCTCTCTAGTCAACACTAATGGAGTCAACTTGTCTCAATTCTATTATCTATCATAAAGGCAAATGATGAGACACATTAATCCCGGCCACGTCCAGCGCTCCACGTATCTCCACGCATCTCGCCGCCTTCCTGTGCCCTCCATAGTGATATAAATATACACTCTAGAAACACTACCTGCAAGCAGAGGGCAGCCATTAGCCTGGACGCAGGACACCTAATAGGGTCACATAGAGACGTCTAACATAGAAACATATTTTATTCATTGTTTAAGCCTTTACCTGCCCTATATTCTATATATTCCTCTGTTTTGTTTAAAATTTGGATATTCTTATGTCTATCCCAAGCATATTGAAAATTGCTCTGCTCTGTAAGCCTCTACCCCTTCTATCATATCCCCCTCTCCCTTCTGCACTTGGTTATACCCTTCACCCCTTCTATCATATCCCCCTCTCCCTCCTCTACCCAGTTATATCCCTTCTATTATATATCCTTCTCTACCTAGATATACCCCTTTCTTTGTAAATGACCTGTGATATGTTTGAATTTTAAAATCGCAGAGCTCACCCTTCACAAATACATTTTTTCCATTGTGTTAGACGCACATTTTCATAAACTTATTAGTAGATTAATTGTTTCATCTCTACAACTCTCCACAAAATACTGATATCCATAGCTCAAAAGCATTACTAATTAAATGAACAAGTGGAAGAATAATAAAGAGATAAACAGCGTATAAAACATTGGCAGATTTCATTACCTGAAGTATGATAACACAGGTGTGTGCAAAAGAAAAATCTAATAAAAAAAAAACAGGACTGGTGGAGCTGTGACCCGCTGCATCCAATCAGATTCCAGATACCATTTATAAAAATGACCAGATAAATGGCAGACAAGAAAATTGTTCATAAGAATATATAAGAACATATTTTAATCAATGTCTCATTCAAGACTTTTAAAGGTGTATTTACATGTTTGTTGTGTATTTGCTTTGCTCTTTATAGTAATGGCAACACCTTCTGCAAATAACCCATGTGGATGGGAAGACACACGAAAACGGGCATTATCGCATGCAAAAGAAATGAAAACTTCTTCATAAATAGAGCCCATTGTGTCCTATTACCCTGCAGTGCGTCCTATGGAGGCGGCCATGTTTGTAGAGGCCGATGTAAGATGTAATCAGAGACTGGCCGTTATCTAAGACAACATGACTTCAATAATGGAGACAGAAATGTAAACTACACTTTGGTCTCTTGTTAATCAGCTGCAGTGTCACCTGCTTTTATCTTTTCTATATAGATGAAGCAGTCAGTGGATCCTATTCACCGTCTCCACAATAACACTGAAAGGATTTATTCACTGACAATGGGCCTGATCCAGACCTACGTCCGCTTGCGTTTTTATGGTGGGCGTAAACGTAAAAAATGGCCTTTTGTACTTACTGCGCATGCGCAGGAAAGATGTTACGCTCATGTTACGGTCTGAGAAACTGAGGGCCTTGATCGTAACCGCTTTGTATTTACGCTCGGGGGACGTGCCTGTCAAACGATCTCCGTAATTACCAACCGAGGGCGGGGTGAGGCATTTAAATCGTACAGTATGGGCGTGCTAAGCGTCGTAACTACACAATGAGCTTACGGACGCACGCGGTTACGCTCAGAAAAGTTAGGGTAGGTTTTGCTGAGCGTAAGAAGGCCAAAGTAAATACGACCGGGGGAGTGCCGAGCGGAGTGCATCGGAGGCACGCCGGCGTAAATTCGCTACGCACATAAGCATTTCATGAGCGTAGGTCTGGATCAATCAATATATACTGATGCCGCCATTTTTATTGAGAAATAGTTTTCCTGGCAGTGCTGGACACAACCATGGGTGGAGCTATTCAAAGGACACACCCCTTTGGTGGTACATGACACAACCCCTTTGGTGGTACATGACACAACCCCTTTGGTGGTACATGACACCCCCCCCTCTGGTGGTACAGGACACACCCCTTTGGTGGTACAAGACACACCGCTTTGGTGGTACATGACACACCCCTTCTGGTGGTACATGACACCCCCCCTTTGGTGGTACAGGACACATCCCTTTGGTGGTACAGGACACATACCCTGATGGTACTATCACAATCTGCCCAATGTTCATTTGCATTTGGCAACCATGAATTATGCACTGAAGGGCCAAGGATATAACTGGACTGGATTCAGACTTCTGATGCTGAACTATGTTGCTCTGTAGACCTATATTCCACCAGGGTCGTTCCAACACCATTGTACACCCGATTTGGGCCACCACATATAACTGCATTAGCTGCATCTACTTGCAAGTCATAGCGTCATAGGCAGACGCGTCACTTAGCATTTGGTAAGTAGTTAGGATTTAGGACCTCCTGTCTGGCCTCGTCAGTTGCAAAATGATGAGGCTAAAACTCTTTGTTGTCAAAAGGTGCGATTGCATCACCGCATTGTGAGTCCTAACCGCTTGCAAGATCTTATCGGTCGCTAAGTGATATAGACCGTGGTATGCACAGCGCTCGAGAGTCCTCTGCAGCAGAAACAAAGCTATGCCTATATCCCCTACCTGTGAGGTTAGACAGACCCTCCAACATGACCCATTCCAATAGGTACAAAATGCTCTGTTCCTGAACTTTAAACTGTCAGTTACTATGGTAACCAGATTTGTTGAAGAGAACTATGTGTTTCAAACATCAGTTAATTCATTAAAACCAGATGAGTGACAGTTGGAAGCTCAGGGGCGGAGTATTCACTACCTAATGGAAGGGGTCATGTTGGAGGGTATAGGTAGATCACTCTATACCCTGGACCCTACCTTAACTTAAACGCACTCACCCCTCGTAAAATAAGGTTGGTTTGTAATGGAGGATCGTTTGCATAAAGTTTGTTTTGGACTGTCCCCAAAACACGAGGTCACATCGCTGAGCATCCAGTGTAGTCACATAACAGCCTGCCCCTATTAACAGTTGTCCAAGATTATCTCTAAAAACTTGCCGAGGAGACCAATGTTTTCTCCCAATTAAAACAACAGAAGAAGTGAATTTACCTATACTGCTATAAGAATTTTGTACCGGATGGATCCATTCATGGCAATTGGGGGGACGGAGACTATTTTTCGGATCGATAGACTCTATAAAGTTGTAGGGGGGCCCCCTCTTCCATCCTCACCACAGCTGGCCGTACCGTGGCTGATTCCTGGTCTGTGAAAGGACATTGGGGTTCATAGGAACATAAAATGTTCTTAGTAATATGTGGTCAATCCAAACCAATTCCATCCAGAATTCCCGTCAGATTAATAATAGTAAACATTGGCTGGTAACTGGTTGCTATGCCGATTGTGATAACCATATTAAGTCTTCGGTCTCGCTGTGTGCAAGACGTGCATAAAAGACACAATAGAGCTGGAAGGATATTAGCAGTAACGGTCGGGATTATTAACTCAGTATGTAAGGGGACGCCATGGATACAGAATCCATGTTTTTCTCCATACGACGCTCCCTACTCTACTTATTGCCCTCAGGAGCGTCTTCAACCACACAAAGTCTCTGCAAATGTTTACAGACCTCTGAGGGGACCTGTGTCACCATCACTGGTGTTTATTCAGCCGCGGGGCACAATGAAGCCTTTTATCCTCGGAACAATAGCAGACGGGAGATTTACACATCGAGAGAAAATGAGATCCGTCTGCTCCGCTAGGCCTCTTGTGTAGCCTCTTCTGGCATCGCGTTCCCGGGGAAACAGGTCCGGGGGCCTAGGAGGATGGTGGGGAATGAAATGTATTCCCATGCACAGCGTCTGATCAGCAGCATGGAGGCTGTGGAAACACTCTTATATAAGCCCATGTCATCTCTGTCTGTGTTGGTAACAGGGTTGCCCCAAGCACCTTCCCATCTGGTGTCAAGCGTCAAATGTTGTTTCATGATTAGCTCTGGTGGCTTATGGAGAGTGGGATATCAAAATAGACCAAAAATTATGAAATAATATAATTGTGCTAAAATGTAAGGATCCGATTCAATTCAACATGAAGCCTGTGTATTTATTTGGTTGCAAAGCCAATTGTGTACATTTTTATCGCAGATTTTTATACGCACCCCATAGAGGCGCGTAATAAAATCCACATAATAGCCGGTTTTAAGCGCACTTAGCTTTGCAACCAAAATAATGCAGGCTTCACGCTGAAATGCATCGGGTCCTAAGAGTGTTAAATTACTATGTGAAAGAAAAATTTAACATGGTTTTTAGAATAGATCCAAGTTATTATAAAAACAACAAAAACTGTTTATATTTATTATGCAATGATCAAACTCTGGATCCAGTCCAGTCAGTTCTCTTTTATCTTGCTGAATCCAGAGTTTGTTTCTGTTGTTGCTTTATTCTATTTGAGCTGCTATCTCTAAAAAAGTAGAGTTTTAATTATTCAAATAGACATTAGGTAGAGGAACACAGCGGCCAGACATTGCATTTCCCATCACGGTGATCATTTAAAAACAGTTCTCTAAACTCTGTGATCTGACACACACTGAGAGTTATATAGTGGAAGAGGAGAGTCTCCAGCAGTACAGAGTAGTGATGTGAGGAGGGGAATGGAGACAGCAGGAAGACACAGACTGAGAGTTATATAGTGGAAGGAACAGGGTCCCAGCAGTACAGAGGAGTGATGTGGGGAGGGGGATGGAGGCAGCAGGGAGACACAGACTGAGAGGTATATAGTGGAAGGAGGA